>CM066727.1:1247500-1445000 GCA_033961575.1 Aselliscus stoliczkanus
AAACTAACTGGAAGTCATACTCTCACCCACAGCATTAGGTTTCTGTTGAAATTTTCCCAGTAACTGGAACTGGCCATTTCACAGGATGCTAAAATTTGTCTCTGTAATAAATGTATTCCTTCCATATTTATCTGAGCCTTTTCTCCCTGAAAAATGCCAATATTAGGTCTGATGCACTTCCAGAAGCTGGACAAATGAGGCAGCATGTTTTCTGTAATGGGCTTCCTCGTGAATGTCTATCTCCATTGCAACCTATGAAAAAAGAAGTGTTTCTTGTTGGTTACTCTGTATTTGGCAAATGACTTATTTTTCTTTAAACAGTTTTGCATTAATCAAAATGTCTTCCAGGTTCAGACAACATGAGACATAGCTACTTTTGTTTTTTGCAGCTCATCTTCATATCCCTTTCACATCTGAAAACTGAACATTCGTTGTTCATAATGATGCCAAGGTGATGGATATGACACTGAAATTCTTACTGACAATTTACTACTTTAGAGTATTTTCTTAGATCATTGCAATGAAAGGGTGATGGGCCTATATACAATTTTAATCCTCTGTATCCAAACATGAGACTTTATTGAATACTCATGTAAATTTTGTAGGCATCGGGAATATATTCAAAGCAGTAATATGCCTTAGCTTTTAAAGCATGCACATCAGCTATAAATGAGACATGTACAGAGAAAAAAAAGTCACATTTAAAATGCTCCTGAATCAGTGAAGAAGAGAAAGAAAGACGTAAGGCAGCATGTTTCAGTCTTGGCTATAGAGCAGAACCTAAGGGCGCCGTGGGAGCATGGGGTCCAGGTGGCTGATGGGAAGTGCTGAGAATAGGGGGACTCCTCATCCATTCATCCATCAGTGGACACTTAGGTTTTTGCAATAGTTCTGCTGTTGTGAGGAATGCTGTAGTTAGCAAGGGGCTGCAAAGATCTCTGTAGAATAGTGTTTTCGTTTCATTCAGATCAACACCCAGAAGTGTGATTACTGGATCATAGGGTAGTTCTATTTTTAATTTTTTGAGGAACTTCCTTCCTGTTTTCCATAGTGTCTGCACCAATCTGCATTCCCACCAACAGTCACGAGGGTCCTTTTTTCTCCACATCCTCACCAACACTTGTTATCTCTTGTCTTTTTGGTGACAGCCATTCTAACAGGTGTGGGGTGACGTCTCAGTGGTTTTGATTTGCGCTTCCCTGGTGATTAGAGAAGTCGAGCATCTTAACACGTACCTTTTGGCTATTTGAATACCTTCTTTGGAAAAATGTCTATTTAGATCTTTGGCCTCCTTTTTAGTTGGATTATTTGTGGGTTTTGTTATTGAGTCTTTTGAGCCCCTTATGTATTTTGAATACTAGTTCAGTGGTTTGCAAATTCTTTTTCCCATGGCACAGACCACCTTTTCATTGCTTCTTTTGCTGTGCAGAGGCTTTTTAGTTCGGTATATCAAGTCATTATGCTGTACACCTCAAAATTATTTTTTGCAGTTCCTTGAACAACACCTTTCCTTTCAAGATCATTTTGTTATAACATTGATGAGGAAAAAAAAAAATCAATTCCTGGCTGGGGCCCCCATCTGTGTGGCATTTACAAGTTCTCGCCATGTCTGCATGGGTTTTCTCTGGGGCCCCCTCCCGTGTCACAAAGACCTCTCCTTCGGTGAGCTGGTGCATCTAAGAAGTCGCCATCCGAGTGAGCGTGGGTGTGGGAGTGGGCGGTCCTGTGATGGGAGTGCGTCCTGTCCACGTGGGTCCTGCTTGTGCCGAGCTGCAGGGGGAGGCACCTGCTGCCCTGAACTGGAATGAGCGGGTTGAAAAATAACGATCTTTCTTGTTTGTATTAATCTTTCTTAAATGTAAGTATAGCTCCCATCTGATTTATTTCAATTTTTATTGATTTAAATTTTTAAAATTTATATCAATGTTTTTTATTTATTTCAATGTTTCGTATTACAAGTGGGTCTTTATTTAGAAGTTTCGTGATGTTTTATGGCAGGGAATACGCCACAGGAACGTAATTCTCATAGCCTATGGTAAAATTAGTTCTGTCATGCATTGTTTTCCTTGAACTCGTAATTTCCAAGAACCTATTGATGATCTTAAGCGAGGCCCCACTGCACTGTGTTATATGTTAATTAAATCTTAATACAACTGGGAAAGAGGGAGAGAGAGAGAGAGAATAGGATAATGAACCTGTCGAAGGGGGGCGTTCTCAGCCCCCACAGACAAAGCACTTGGCTGCAACGCTATGTTTCTATGTGACAACACAGTGTGCCTGCAAACACATCCTGGGGACTGTGGGCCGCGTCCGCACGTGGCCACGTGACGAGCCCTGTGTGTTCTGACAGGGCCCCGAGTGCCCCGGTGCCTTTGCAGGGTCCTACCAGAGGACAGAAGGGTTCTTTCTGTTCCAGAATATGGAATGACGACAAATATGCTGAATTAGGAACCTTTTGAAAACATTAGATCCCTATGCACTATTCAAATACGTTAGACCAATTTATTAATGCAAATGTGTAAGACAGTGTAACTGCATTCTCAATGCCCTGACCTCTGTTTCCTGGTTGATTCTTGGTTTCCTGGTGGGAAACTCGGGTGCATTTTCATGCTTTTGTGGTTGGCTGCAGGACAACATTTTGTAGGACGTGCAGACTAGGCTGGAAGATGATGCCTCACACGGATGACTAGAAGGAACACTGTTCTTGGATGGGGTTTAAGTTGATTTGATTTGCTGAGTCAGCAATCAGTAGGGATTTACAGTGATGGAGATAGAAATGAGCCAGCCCAGCGCCCCCGTGCCTGTCCAGACTTCACGGGGGCACAGCTGACCTGCTTCCGTTCAGCATGGTCCGTGTGGTGGGGGAACCTGGGAGAAAGGGAGGGAGAGGTAGTGGAAAGCCAGGGGCTCTGCGTGGCGTGGGGACCAGGGGGTGCGCATCAGCACTGACCTGACGTCTGCCGCCTACTGTATCAGAAAAGTCATACTCAGAACTGACTTTGTATCCTTTCCCCTAAGACTGAGTGCAAGCGAAGGTGTCCACTTTGACCACTCCTGTTTACTTTGCAGCAGAAGTTCTGGCCAGTGTAATTCAGAATAAAACATAAATTAAATCGTATTGAAAGGAAGAAGTAAAACTCTATCTACAAATGACATGATTCTATATGGAGAAAGTCATATAGAATCTCAAAACAATACATACAATCATTTGAATGTATTTAGCAAGGCAGAAACTATAACATCAGCATACAGAAACAAATTGTATTCTTATACAGTATCCTAAAATGAACAACCTGAAAACAAAATCAAAATAAAACAATATCACTACAACAGTATTCGTTTTTTTTTTTTGTTTTGTTTTTTGTTTGCTTTGGTATTTTTTGTTTTAGCTGAGCCATCCTGCCACCTGTTGGCAGCTCAGCGGCTGCTCAGCTCGGGCTGGGCATCGAACTGCTGTTGCTCAGAGCTCAGCTCGCACTCTTGAGCGAGCTCTTAACCAACTGAGCCACTCGGCCAGCACAGCATTCGTTTTTAACAGCTTTTATTGAGGTGAGTTCATACACATACACACACACACACACAAAAAAAAAAAAAAAACCCAACAAAAAATGGCACACACATGTAATGTGTGCAATTTGATGAGTTTGGACATCCTATACCTGTGACACCATGTCCACAATCAAGGTAACAGATATATTCAACCCGTCCCAGAGTTTCCCCGTGTCCCCTTTTCATAGGATCCTTATCATTAGATCTACTCCGTTAACAAATTTGTTAAGAATGTGACAATGCCCCTTCTTTTCTGTAGACAATGTGTGGAGAGCAGACTCAAACCTCTTCATCTTGCATAACGGAACCGGCGCATCCTCTGATAACAACCTGCCTTTCCCTCACCCCCAGCCCGGGCAGCCACTACTGTCATCTCTGCTTCTTTGGTTGGACTGTTTCAGACACCTCACATACACGCAGTCACGCAGTCCTTCTGTGACTGGCTTGTCTCACCTAGCATAATTCCTTCAAGTTCTCCCACGCTGTGGTCATTAGCAGGGTTTCCTTCATGTTTAAGGGTGAATAATATCTACAGTATGTGTGTATCGCCTTTTCTGTGTCCATTTATCTGTCCACAAATGCTTGGGTTGTTTCCATGTCCTGGCTTTTGTCAATAGTGGTGCAATGGACACGGAAGTGAGGCATCTGTCTGAGATTCTGATTTCAAAGGCTTGGGACATATACCCAGAACTTGGAATGCTGGGTCATACGGTAGTTCTATTTTCACTTTTTTTGAGGAAACTCCATACTGTTTTTCATAGCTTTTTACAATCCTACCACGGTGTACAATGGTTCTAATTTCTGCACAACACTGCTGACACTTGTTATCTTTTGTGTTTTCAACAGTAGCCATCCTAACAGTGTGGGATTATCTCATTGTGGTTTTGATTTGCATTTCCCCGATAATTAATGATGTTGAGCACCTTGTCATATACCCATTGGCTATTTATTTGTATGTCTTCTCTGAAGAAATGTGTGTTCAAGTCCTTGGACCAATTTTTAAATTGGGTTATTTGAGATTTATTTTGTTAAATTTTTTGTTTTGTTATGAATTGTAAGAGTTTCTCATATATGTTGGAAATTAACCCCTTATCAGATACGTGGTTTGTAAATACAGTAAAACATTGGATTGTGAGTAACATGGTTTACAAGTGTTCCACAAATCGAGCAAACATTTCTAATACATTTTAACATGGTAAACGAGTGATGTCTTGCAATACGAATAGTTTGTTTCCAGAATAAATTATGCTCGTAAACCGAGGTATCACTGTATTCCCCATCCCATAGGTTGCCTTTGGCTATGGCATGAATGTTTGTGTCCCTCCCTGGGAAATTATATGTGAAATCCTACCTCCAATGCTGACTATGTCACTGGGGGGGCCTTGGGAGGTGATTAGGGCATGAGGAGGGAGCCCTCATGGATGAGATCAGTGATCTGAAAGAGACCCATGGAGCTCCCAGGCCTTCCACCACTGAGGACGCAGAGACAAGTCTGAGACCAAGAGCAGCCCTCCCCCAACCACACTGGCACCTTTATAGCAGATGGCCAATGTCCACACTGTGAGATGTGGGCTCTGGTTGTACACAAGCCACCCTGTCTGTGACATTTGTTACAGCTGTGCAAATGGACTTCAATGCCCTTTTCTTTTGCCTGTTTTCTTTGCTGTACAGAAGTTTTAAATTTGATGTCATCCTTCTTGTCTATTTTTCCTTGTGTTGCCTATAATTTTAGTGTCATATCTAAGAAATAATTATTAAGGCCAATGTCAGGGAATTTTTCCCCAGTGTTTTCAACTAAAAGTTTAATGTGTTTAGATCTTCTGTTTAAGTCTTTAATCCATTGTCTTGACTTTATCTACGGTGTAAGATAAGGGTCTTATTTCTTGCTTCACATGTTCATATCCAGTTTTCCTAACACCATTTGTTGAAGAGACTGTCCTTTCTCCATTGTGTGTTCTTGGCACGCTTGTCAAAGATTGGTCGACCATACGTGCATGGTTTTATTTTGTCAAAGATTAGCTGACCATACGCGCATGGTTTATTTCTGGGACTCCTATTCTCTTTCGTTAGTTTGTCTGTCTTTATGACAATCACACATTGTTTTACTTGAAGTTTTGTAATGTAATTTGAAATCAAGAAGTATGATGCTTTCAACTTTGTTTTTTATTCTCAAGAAAAGTGGGGTTATTCTGGTTCTTTTATTATTCCACATTAATTCTAGTATTATGTTTTATTCCCTTAAAAAATACCATTGGGATTTTTATGGGCATAGAATTGAACCTGTAGATCATTTTGAATAATATGTATACTTTAAAATTATTAATTCTTAGTGGGGCCGGCCGAGTAGTGCGGTGGTTAAGTGCTGGCTTGGGAAGCCAGAGGCCCTGGTTCAGGTCCACGTATGAGGGCCAGTGACACTACCCTCAAAAAAATAAAATAAAATAAAATAAAATAAAATAATTAATTCTTCCAGTCCATAAATACCAGATATCTTTCTGTTTATTGTGTATTCATTAACTTCTTTTATCTGTGTCTTGGAGTTTCTAGGGCACAGATCTTTCACCACTTGGATATGTTTTTTCTTAAGTATTTTATTCTTTTTAATGCTATTGTAAATGGAATATTTCTCTTAATTTCTGTTTCAGATTGTTTGATATCATATATAAACAACTTTTGAATACATTGATTTCATATCCTGTAACTTTACTGAATCTGTTTATTAGTTCTACCACTTTCTTTATGAACTCTTTAGAGTTTCTATGTATAAGATCATTTTATCTACACACAGAGATAATTTACCCTTTTCTTTCTCATTTGGATTTCTTTAATATATTTGTTGATAATTTTTCTGGCTAGCACTTCCACAATGATGTTGAATAGGAGTGGAAAGTGGGCATCCATGCTTTAATCCTGAACTAGAAGAAAATAAATCAGCTTTTCACTATGGCACAGCTTTGCACTGTGGGCATAGCATGTGTGGCTTTTATGATGTTGAGGTATATTTTATACCTATTTGGTTGAATATTTTTATCATGAAAGAATATTAAATTTTGTTACATGCTTTTTCTGTATCTTTTAAGATGTTCATATAATTTTCATCCTTCTGTTGGCTAAGTGTTGGAGCACCTGTATTGATTTGCTGATGTCCAGCCTTCCTTGATCCAAGAGACAAATCTCACTTGATCATGATGTATGATCCTGTTACTGTGCTGTTGAATTTGATTTCCTAGTGTTTTGTGTTTTGCTGAGGATTTTTGCATTGATTTTCATCAGGATCCTGATCTGTAATTTTCTCTCTCTCTTTTTTTTTTTTTTTTTGTAATTTTCATTCCTTGTAGTACTTTGGTACAAGTACCAAGGTAGAGCTGGCCTCATAAAATGCGTTTCCAACTGTTTCATCCTTTTCAATTTATTGGAATGATTGGAGAAGGATTGGTATTAATTATTCATTAAATATTTTGTATCATTCACTAGTGAAGCCATATAGCTCTGGGAATTTCTTTGTATGGAGATTTTTAATTACTGATTCAATCTCTTTATTCATTATTGGTCTTTTCAGATTTCTGCATGATTCAGTCCTAGTAAGTTGTAGGTTTATAGATTTTATCCATTTTTTCCAGGTATCCAATCTGCTGGTATGTAATTCTTTATAGTAGTCTCTTATGACTCTCTCTACTTCTGTGGCATAAGTTGCAATGTCTCTTCTATCATTTCTGATTTTATCAATTTGAGTCATCTCAATTAATCTTAGTCTAGTTAAAGTTTTGTCAACTTTATCTTTTCAAAAAACAACTCTTCTCATAAGAAAAGAACTTGACTATATGTGATGATGGATGATAACTAGACTTATTGTGGTGCTCATTTTGCAATATATACAAATATTAAATCATTACACCCAAAAGTAATAAATGTTATATGTCAATTGTATCTTAATTAAAAAACTCTTAAATTTATAGATATTTTCTATTGTTTATCTAGTCTCACTTTTATTTTTCTTCTGAATTCATTGTTATTTCTTTCCTTTTGCTAACTTTCTTGTTAGTGCATTCTTCTTTTTCTAGTTCTTAGTGGAATAAAGTTAGGCTGTTTATTTGAGATCTTCATTTTTTCTTAATGTAGGTGTTTATGGCTATGACCTGCCCTCTTAGTTCTGTTTCTGCTGCATCCCATAACTTCTGGTATGTTACATTACCTCTTTTTTTGTGTCAAGATGTTTTCTGATTTTTCTTCTGATTTTTTTCTTTGATCCATTGTTTGTTCAGGAGTGTGTTGTTTACGTATTACCATATATTTGTGAATTTTCCGATTTTCCTCCTTTTCTTGCTCTCATTTTCATACCATTGTTTTTAGGAAAGATACTTGGTATAATTTCAGGCATCTTTAATTTGTTAAGACTTATCTTGTAGATGAACATGTGATCTATCCTGGAGAATGTTCCATGGACGCTTGAGGAAACTAAGTCTTTTCCTGCTGTTAGGTAGAATGTTCTGTTCATGTGTGTCAGGAATAGTTGGTGGATAGTATTGTTCAAGTCTACTGTTTCATTGTTGGCTTTCTTTCAGATGGTATGTCCATTGTTGAAAATGGATCATTGATGTGTCCTATTATTATTGTGTTATGGTCTATTTATCCCTTTATTTCTATTAATATTTGCTTATATATTTTGGTGTTATGATGTCAGCTGCCTATATATTTATAATTGTTATATCTTTCTGATGAATTGGCCCTTTTATAATTAATTATATGATGTCCTTTGTCCTCTTGACAGTTTTTGACTTAATATCGGTTTTGTCTATTATAAGCATATCTACTCCTTCTCTCTTTTGTTTACCATTTGCACAAAGTAGCTTTTCTATCACTTTCATCTATGGGTATCCTTAAATCTAAAGTGTGTCTTGTAGATATTACACCAAGTAAGTTATTCTAATGGTTATCCTAGTCATATGAGAATATGATCAACATCAATAAAATCATGAGCTACAACTATATAAGATGTGATCAAACAATACAAAGAATGTTTAAATAAAAAAAATTTATTAAAGTAAAAGACATATTGCCATGAATCTCTCTGAGAATACACCCTCTTGCTTTAAACACACTTATCCCATCATTCTTGCCACTTTCTGAAGCAGTTCTGGAAGTCCTCTTTCGTAAGTGTCTTTAGTTGCACTGCTGTGGCTGCCTCGATGTCCTGAATCATTTTGACTTTGGGGAAGAGCAGAATCACATGGTGCCAGATCCGGTGAATAAGGTGGATGAGGACACACTGCAATGTTTTTATTTGACAGAAATTGCCGTACCAGAAGCGATGTGTGACACGGAACATTGTCATGATGGAGGATGATTGATGGCACATTTTATTTTATTTATTTATTTTTTTTGAGGGCAGTGTCACTGGCCCTCATATGGGGGACCCGAACCGGGGCCGTTGGCTTCCGAAGCCAGCGCTTAACCACGGCGCCACTTGGCCGGCCCAGATGGCACACTTTAAAACACACCTTCTCTCAACCGTAGCTCACACCCGACTGCACCAAACAAGTTGAAACTTGTCACACGCTGTTACTAAGTTTCTACGCGCCGCTTCCCACATTGAAGATCCCTGCCTTTCCGTTGGATGGCACTCGGCAGGAGCATTCACCATGTTTTGTGATCACAACAGAAAGGCTCCTTGTCACACATCGCTGCTGGTACAGCAATTTCTGTCAAATAAAAGCATTACGGGGGCCGGCCGAGTGGCGCGGTGGTTAAGCGCTGGCCTGGGAAGCCAGCGGCCCGGGTTCGGTCCCACATGTGAGGGCCAGTGACACTGCCCTCAAAAAAAAACAACAACAGAAAACAAACAAAAAAGCATTACGGTGTGTCCTCATCCACCTTGTTCCCTGGATCTGGCACCGTGAGACTTCTGGCTCTTCCCCAAAGTCAAAATGACCATGAAAGGTAAACATTTTGAATTGATTCAGGACATTGAGGGAGCCATGACAGCGCAGCTAGACATTCACAAAAGAGAACTTCCAGAACTGCTTCAGAAAGTGGCAAGAACAATGGGATAAGTGTGTTCAAAGAGAGGGGGAGTAATTTGAGGGGGATTAATGGCAATGTGTCTTTTACTGTAATATATTTTTTATTTAAACATTCACTGTATTTTGTGATCACACCTTGTAAATTGGCTAGAATGGCTTTAATGCTAAAGATTGATAATACCAAGTGTTGGGAAGAGTGTTAGAAAGCTGGAAATCTCTTACAATTCTCATTGGAATGTAAATTAGTAAAGCCATTTTGTAAAACATTTTGAAAGATTCTAAATAACAAAAAATATGCTTTCAATATGACCCAGAAATTTAGTCCTATGTATGTATCCAAGAAAAATGAAAATGAATTTCTACAAAAAGACCAGCACCAAAATATCTTGAGAATTTATTCATAGACAGCAATAATGGAAATACTCTAAGTATACATCAAGTGATGATTTGATCAACAAATTGTGACACATCAATACAATGGAATGTTCCTTAGAAGATGAATGAGTACTACTAGACGTGACAACATAGGTAGACCTCAAACACATAATACTAAGTAAAAGACAAATACTACATGTTTATGGCTCTATTTATAAGACATATCTAGAAAAGCAAAATGATAGAGACAGAAAGCAAGTAAGTCCATGTCCGGGGCTCAGGATGGAATTGGAATTGACTGCAAAGCATGAGCAGAAATGTCTTTGTGAGATGCAAACGCCTTGAACCAGATTGCCACATGGTTGCACAAGTTACATGTTTTCTAAGAATCTTCTTCTCTCCACTACCATCTGATAGCTCGGGGGCCCTGATCCAGTTATCTGACCTCTTCATAAATTGTTTCCCTTAAGCATCTGATGCGGATGTGTTCAGAATAAGTTAGAATGACAATGTGGACTTCTCAGCAGAGTGTCTCATATATTGTCAGCTAGTAGAATCTGAATCATTCTCTCTGGACTTTTGTTTATCTGTTCTACTTGCCAAAACAAATTCAACATTTATAGTGCTGAAGTGTTTGTAAGCTGTTACATTTTAATTTACCGTGCTCTATAAAAATAAACTGCACTTTCCAAACAGAATCAAAATTTGATAATGGATGAAGTAAACTTTTAGGTATGAGTTAGTTTCTGTCCGTTGAGTAATCATCATGTAAATGCTTGGTGTCATGAATCCATAAGCAAATGTTACTGTTTCTAATGAAATGAAAAGCAGCCAAGAATCTGCCATTAGAATAGGAGAGTGTCACTATGTGTGATGACATGTGCTTAATCTTGGACTGCATTCAGGAACTACCCTGGAGTTTTCCCCTGTTTCTTCTTTGTGGGTAATATTTCCGAGTCTTCACTTTAGTATCTACAGCATAACAGTTTTCCAATCACATCACATTAGTCCAATCTTTCCTTCTAGAAAGAGTAAGCAAAAAGAGAAAACTTAAAAGCCCTGCGAACTCTGAACACAGCAGAACTGCATCAGCAGGAAGCCTGGTGGCCAGAGTTCAAACGTGTCACAATAAGGATGTAACAAGTGAGGAATATCTGTCCGGCTGTGAGCCATCTCGGAGGGCATCTGGCTAAACAGGCCTTAGACATCTTGATGAAAAGTTCAGTGGCTGCACCATAGATGATAAATATAAATAATCTCTAAGCAGAAATGTATGGTTTTGAAATGCTTCTGGTGTGGCAGATTCTTTTAGGCTAGGTACCCCAGAAAATAAAGCCTTGGAGAAGTCATACAGGCTAATGCTTTTGGGGGCAATTCCCAGAACAGTGAGAGTTTGGGGGGAAAAGGAGGAAAGGAATAAAGCTGATCATAATATTATGGTGTGCCCCTTTAAAGCCATGCAAAGAGAACACAGCTCGTCATAAGTATCCATCAGAGGAGAAAGGAGAGGACCTTTGCTGCCCGACTCTTTGGTTCTCTATGTTTCAACAGTCCCAGTTCAATCCAAGGGGCTTTAAAGCCTGCTGGTCTGCAGGTGTATCACCTGGATGCTCCAGGCCACCCTGGGAGGTGGACGCCATATCTACAGTGCAGTGGGTCTGAATCCAGTGGTTTGTAGGAGTCTCCATGGGCCCCACAGGACGGGGCTTGGTCACCAGAATGACAGGCGCACCACTGCCACTCTCTGCAGGGTCCTCACCCAGAAGGAAGCTGAGAACCAGCATGCTCAGGATGAAATTCTGGGGTGTCTGTCTGAGAGCCTTCCGGGGTACCAGCAGCTAAAGGTCAGCAGGTGGGTGGAGATGACTGAACCTAGGGACAAGCAGGGACCAGGCTTGGGAGCCAGTTTCTCTGTTCCAAACGTCTAACACGCAGGTTTAGTGGTGGGGCTGCAATCTAATAGGAAGAGGAAGCATGCTGGTGAAAACATCAGGCTGAAGGAGGCCCGATGTCTGTGATTTTGTCTATTATCTTCAGTTATTCACTACTATGGTGTCAGTTTAGTCAGGATATGACTTCATATACAGCTTTAATCTCTAACAGTTATTCCTTTAAGATACAATATACGTCTGCCAGGTTCACCTGCAAACTCAACTCAGCAAACTGATAAAATTGAGATGATCTCTTCAATGGACAGTAAGCATTATAATTATTTTTTATTTAGGTGGTTTTTAGTTTTTGTGCTTCTACATTTTATAACACATGTCTTTGTGGGAATCTTCATTCAAATTTTAGTCTGTATTTTTGTTTCTGAGAAGCAGCAGTCGTCAGACTAGGGTGTCTGACTGTTCATGTCAATTCTTTTTCATTAGCCTCCACCTAAGACATCCACCCAAGTCAGACATAGAGAATTAGGATAAGTGACAACCTTGAAATTCTAGATCACTTTTCCCTTTAAGCAAGTACCCCAGTGAGTTTTCCAAAGCAGGAGTCAGCCTACAGTTTAAACTATAGGGAACTTAGTTTGATATAGTCCCATTCATTTATTTTAGCTTTTACTTCCCTTGCTTTTGAGGTCAAATTCATAAAATCCTCTTGGAACCCAAGGTCCATAAGTTTACTATGTACATTTTCTTTTAAGCAGTTTATTGTTTCAGTCTTATGTTTAGGAGTTTGATACATTTTGAGTTAAATTTGGTGTATGATAAAAGCAGTCTAGTTTTTCTTTTGCACGTGGCTTTCCAATATTGAAGAGGCTTCTTTTCTCCATTTTGTTTTTGGCTCCTTTGTTAAAATTATCTGTCCATATTTACATGAGTTTATTTCTGAGTTTTCAATTCTGTTCCATTGGTCTATGTGTATGTTTTCCTGTCAACACCATGCTGTTTTGATTATTGTTGCTCTGTCCTACAAGCTGAAGTCAGGGCGTGTGATACCTCCAGCATTGTTCTTTTTTCTTAGGATTGCTTTGGCTATTTGGGGTCTTTTATGGTTCCATACAAATTTGATGATTTTTTTTGGTTCTATTTATTTTAAAAATGCCATTGGGATTTTGATGGGGATTTTATTAAATCTGTTTATTGCTTTGGGTAAGAAGGCCATTTTAACTATGTTGATTCTTCCAATCCATGAACATGGAATGTCTTTCCATTTCAAACTAAAAAGTTTCTGCACAGCAAAGAAATTATTGATAAAACAAAGAGCACCCATAAAAGGGAGAAGATATTTGCAAACAATGCCTCTGATAGGGGGCTAATATACAAAGTATATAAGGAACTTATATAACTCAACAACAAAATGACAAACAATCCAATTAAAAAATGGGCACAGGACCTGAATAGACATTTCTCCAAAGAGGACATACAGATGGCCAACAGACATATGAAAATATGGTCAACATCACTAATCATCAGAGACATGCAAATAAAATCCACAATGAGATATCACCTCACTCCGGTGAGAATGGTTATCATCAACAAGACAAGTAATAACAAGTGTTGGAGAGGTTGTGGAGAAAAAGGAACCCTCACACACTGCTGGTGGGAATGCAGATTGGTGCAGCCACTATGGAAGGCAGTGTGGAGATTCCTCAAACAATTAAGAATAGAATTACCATATAACCCAGCAATCCTTCTCCTGGATATATAACCAAGAAATCTGAAAACATTTATCTGTAAAGATATATGTGCTCTGATGTTCTCTGCAGCTTTATTTATGGTGGCCAAGACATGGAAACAACCAAAGTGTCCTTCGATAGATGACTGGATAAAGAAGATGTGGTATATATACACAATGGAATACCATTCTGCCATAAGAAAAGATGAAATAGTGCCATTTGCGACAACATGGATGGATCTTGAGATTATTATGCTAAGCAAAATAAGTCAGACAGCAAAAGTTGAAAGCCATATGATTTAATTGATATGTGGGGTATAAAACTGAAAACAACAAAGGAACAAAACAAACAAATAAAGAAACAAAAACTCATAGACACAGACAACAGTTTAGTGGTTACCAGAGGGTAAGGGGGGAGGGAGTGGCAGATGAGGGTAAACGGGGTCAAATCTATGGTGATGGGAGGAGAACTGACTCTGGGTGGTGAGCACACAATGCAATATATAGATGATATATTATAAAATCATACACTTGGAACCTATGTAATTTTACTAACCATTTGTCACTCCAATAAATTTTAATTAAAAAAAACAACTATAGGGAATCTAGAATCAATAGACTAGAGCTAATCAACAGAATCTTGCTAACACAAATACTGAGGGAAAGGATCATGTTTTATTGAACTATTTCCTGTCAAATAATGTTTAGTGTCTAAATCCAGTAACAGAACAACTATGTAAAAATGAATTAATCTTGACTGAACTGCTACAGTACAAAATCCAGTGTTTGCTCATAGTATTATTGTCATTGCTACGACCACACACACTCCGTGAAATGCCTAAAAGACTAAACACAGAGAATCACAGAAATAGTTTCATTTGTTCTACAAATAAAAGAAAATCTCTAACGTCCTATTATTATTATTCACAATTGTGAGAAGAATGGTGACAATTGTTCTAATTTGTTCTTTTTATTAGTTGCACAGAGACATCTATGGTTACATTATGAAGTGTCCTAATGGTTAATATTGGTGTTTAATATGATGTGACAATTGCAGTAACCTTGAGAAAAAAATAATGACTAAAACAAATTGTATAATTTTCATCTTTATCATTAAAATGCTGTTTTGGGGAAATAATTGCCTAATAATTTCACCACAGGAGCAATCAAGTGATTACGTGAGGAATACTAATGCCTTGATTAATACAGAACTCTAAATACCTTCGCTGCATGTTGGCCTCACATCCTACACTCTTCAGCCAATTATTCTCAAGAAGTGGGCACTGTAATTGCTTATGACACTTAATGGAAGATGGGACAGTGACAGTAAATGCAGCACAGAAACTGGCAGAAGACATCATTCCAGTTTAATATCCAATCAGTGAACAAAGGCTGAAACCAATGTCAGAAAACTTTAAGACAAAACCATGTTTGCCTTGGGCTACACAGGAGAGCAATTAAATCGACTCTTTTTCATACCTATGTGCCCCAATCCTACTCTACACTGAAGAGCAGAAATATCATGTGTTGGTTTTAAACACATATGCAACTCTTTGACATTTCTTCCAATTAAGACAAAGAGTCTACACCTCTCCCTTGAACCTGGGAGGGACTTTCTAACTGTTCTGAAGAATGTATTATGATGAAATGTCTCCCCGCCCCCAACATTGAAAGCTAGTGAGAAAAGGCCTTGTAGCTTCTGCTCTGTGGGGACACTTGGTGTGAGGAAGTCCAGACCACAAGGTGTGACCACGTAGGTATCACAGACAAGGGTCCAGCTGAGGTCCAGCTGACAGCCAGTCAGGACCTCAGGATGGCCACAGCACAGCCACTTCCTCATTCCACCCACAGGAGAAACTCCAGGTGAGAACCGTCTCACTGAGAAGAGTCCAACTGCAGGGCCGTGGGAAATCCCGGAAGCTTGTGACTGGTTGTCGTATGCCACTAATTTAGGGGAGGGTTTTGGCACAGCTACAGTTTATTGGTACAAGTCACTTTTACCTGCTTGAGTTACAGGAACAAAAGGACAGCTGTGGACAACTGGGTTGCACGAATTTCACCCAAATATATACTGCTGCACTTAGTGGTTTGTTCACTTATTACTCGGATAACAGGAGGGAAACATGTAGGAGCAGCAGGGAAATTACCAGCAGACAGGCCTCGTCCAAGAATGGAAAATGGGGCCTCAGCACTTCTTAGAATTGCTCAGCTCAGTCAGATAAGCCAGAAAGGATGGGTTTCAGTCAGAAGCCCCCCATAAAATGCATAAGTTCTTGGCAATGTTTCACTCATTCTACATTCTTCCTGCATTTGTCATGGATGGAAAAGACAGTGAATACAACCGACAAGCTGGCATATGTGACAGCAGACACACGTTCATTTTCACAGCCTCCTGTGATGTGCATGGGTTCACACATTCCCCGAAACTTGTAACAGGAGCCTTAAAACCCTGGGGCCACATCCTGTGGTCAGAAGGCAAGAGCTCTTACATTCAGAGAAGGTGGCAGCTGTTGACAGAGAGGTAGGTATGAGAGGAATAAGCTTTGGTATGAATTGAGGGTCAACAGTAGGAATATAGACTTTAATATTCTTCTGACTAAACATCGGCATTTAAGGTAGAATTTGGACTTTTTACTAGTTTTGTATGCATAGCACAGATTGAATCATATTCTGATTTTTGTTGGTTTTGTTTCTCAACTCTTTCCATTTTTCAGAATGGACCAAAGATATAGACTGGCACCACAATGAAAAAATTATTTACCTACTATCAAGAAAAATAAAATTGTAGATGAAAACCTGAGCAGAAGTAAAATATTGGCTATAAAGCTTCAGTGTGTAATGCACAGCCTCTGAAATTCATTGTAGAATCTCAGACATTTGCCCTCATATCAGCCGTTCTTTTTTGTTCTTAAATCAATGAGTCTTCTAGAGATATTTGAAGATTTTTCATTGTCAATATCATAATAAGACACTAGGGGAAAAAAGACCAATTTTTGATGGTCAGTATAGAAAGCAGAGCATGTTTAAGTGCACTCTAACCTCTGGCTTCATTCATGAATCACTGTTGGACCTTTGAGAAAGGGCCAACATTGTAAATTTAATCATTGAGGATGACAGAAGAGAAAATCAAGTTAATCAGAGTAAACTAGACAAAGGTGAACTCGCTTACAATGTGTGAGCAACAGAAATCCAACGAAATTGAAATATATTAAGAATCCTGAATCCCACTCCATAAACTCTGAGGAAATGGTTGCTGGATGTAGAACACTGAGATTTGGTCCAGTCATTCCAGGATACATACCATTTGTCAGGTAACATATCAGTGTCCTTTCTCTGTGGGTAAGGGGTGTATAAATCCCTAATCGCGTGATGTATGTTAGAGAAATGGTATGTGTAAAGATGTCACACAACCTGAATCTCAAAAAAGCACGTGATCCCTTGGAATAGCTCACTCTTGCCCCTCTGCTATTCTCATGAGAAGGACATGCTTGGGCTAGCTTGGTGATGACAAGAGGGTGACAAGAGAATTCTGGGACAAAGCCACCCAATCGCACACAGCCTCGGTGGGATCACTCACTACCGTTCACCACTTCACCCACACAGATCCAGGAGTCATCCCAGCTGACGGGAGCAGGAATATCTACATTAGAAGCTGACCCTCAGCCAAAACAGAGATCCATGAAAATAAATGATTATTGTTTCACGCCGCCGAGTTTAGGGTGATTTAGCAGCAGTATTAGGTGCATAATTAAAAGAAAAAATGGATAAGTTAGTGAATGGCCACTAAGGGGTTCAACTGCTATGACTGCCAGCTTTTACCGCACAATTAATCTGAGGAAATTTCAAGCCAAATCCCAAGAAAGTGGTGGGAGTTCCCTGAGTTACAGGGATGGGTTTTGGATGAACATGCGTGTGCCGAGGGTGACTTCGGCCCAAGGCCCGGCTGTGCGCGACACTTACAGAAAGGGACTTGTGAGAGACTACTTTTGCTTCTGGTCAGCCAGCGTGTGTGTGACAGAAACCGAGATGTGGACCTCGGATGCCGAGGACGGAGTGCAGAAATACAGTCGTTTGCAAGCCTTTGCTGGGGAAAGGAGGCGCAGTCACTTCGGTTTGAGGGAGTTTCTGCCTTGAATCTTTCCTTCCAATCTCCCTAGTTGATTTATTAAAATCTCAGTTGTGTCTCCTTCTAATATTACTTCTCCTTATTTAGTTCGTTTGAAGCCCTCACAGAATCCTTTTCTGGGCCTGGAGTCTCTAAAGCACGTCTTTCTAAGCAGGGAAGCTTACAGATTTCCTTCACACACGTCACTTCCCCAAACAGCCGACGGGTAACTGGCCTGAGAGACTGAGATACAGGTGAAATTGTGGGGCGCAGGTGTTTCAAAGCAACAATGCACAGGGTGAGACCCCATCATCGGAAGGAGTATTGAGACAAGAACAGAGATTTTAGGATGTCTTTATTAAATATGTTAACAGATGCTAAGAATATAATGAAATATGAACAAAAAATAGAAAACAAAAATAAAGGGCCATGCATCACATTTAGCTTTAAAGGTATAATGGGAGTTATAAAGTGTACAAAAGATGAGATTTCTGGTAATACAGCCATCAGGGTCATACAAAACTTTCTGAGACCCAAAAAGGTTTATAATGTTTACTCAATCCAAGATGTGCTGGCATGCAAAACAGTAAGAAAATTAGACCCATAATGAGGAGAGAAACCAGTCCATCGAAATGGACCCAGAAATAACACAGATTTGAAAATAGCAGAATAGCACACTAAATTCACCACATATGTTAAAAAAGTAAAATAGAGACACAGAATATGTTTTAAAAAACCTGAATTTCTACAGATAAAAATACAATATCCAAGATAAGAAATGCACAGGATGAGACTGATGGCTGTTTAGACAGAGCAGAAGAAAATATTAAAGAAGTTGAAGGCACAGCAATAAAAATTATCCAAAATTAAGCACACAGAGAGAAAAATAACAAAAGATTGGATAACCGATGAGGTGCAGAACAATATCACATGGTCAAATCGACACATAAATTTGAATCCCTCAGACTAGAGGCAGAAAAATATTTGAAAAAGTGATTGCTGAAGAATTTCCAAATTGGATGAAAATAATAAGCCCATAAATCCAAGAGGCTTTATAAATATTAAGCAGTAAAAATACAAAAAAAAAAAAAAATACCAAGGCATATCTTAACCAAATTGCTCAAAATTGGTAATAAAGAGAAATTCTTAGAAGCAGTCAGAGAAAACAACAGCACATTGCACACAGAGCAACAAAACCAAGGATGGGGCAGGTGTCTGTTCTGAGACAATTACACGGCTTTAGAGTCCTGGATGGAAGCCTCTGTGGGCCCAGAACTCTGAACTTAGCAGAGTCACCCTTACCCGGCAAGGGCGACACAAAGGCGCTCTCAGACACACCGAGCTGCAGGACTGTCATCAGAGACCCACACTGTTAGAAATGTTAGAAGAAACCGTCCATGCAGAGTGAAAATGGCTCTGCACAAGAAAGGAAACACTCTGGAGATGATAACTGCATGGGTAAACAAACAAAATCCTTTCTAATTATTCAAATTTATTTTAATGACCATTGACAAATACAATAACAATTAATGTGAGGTTTATAACCTATTTAAAAGAAAATGTATGGAAAAATACCACAAAGACCAGGACGGGAGAAATGGAGCGTACTATCGGAAGGGCCTTTACTTGGATGTGAAGTGATGGGGTGTCACTTGAAGACAGACGGTGATAAGTCAAAGGTGGGCACAATGAATTCCTAAGAAGCCACCAAAACACTCACCAGTGTGTTACAGCTGATAAGCCAAAAGACATACAATGTAATTTTATAAAATATTTAAGAAATTTAAAAGCATGCAGGCAAAGGAGGAAAGAGGACCAAAGAACAGACAGCATGAATACAATAAATAACACAAGATAAATATAACCCCATTTGTCAGTAATGACCCTAAATGTAAACAGTACACATTTTCCAATTAAAACACAGAGATTGTCACATTGCCAAACGAATACCCAACTGTCTCCTGCCTAAAACAAACTCATTTCAATATAAAGACAAAAAGTACATTAGAAGTAAAAGAATTTATGAGTGAGCAATTCCTTTTTACTGTTGAGTGCTTTTCCATGGTGTAATGCACCAGGGTCTGTTCAACCATTCACCTCTGGAAGGAGAGCTGCTTTGTTTCCAGTTTGGGGTTACTACAAATAATGCTCCTATAGACAAACTGTACAGACTTTTGTGGGAACACAAGTTTTCACTGATACATGCAATGACTTCGACGAATCTCTAGGGAATCATGCTAGCTCAGTCCCTAAAAGTTACATTTTCTGACATATAATAGTTTTTTGTGTTTTGTTTTGTTTTTGAGGGCAGTGTCCTCATATGTGGGACCGAACCGGGGCCGCTGGCTTCCCAAGCCAGCGCTTAACCACTCGGCCGGCCCTAAAAGTTACATTTTCTGTGTGTCAATTTATGTAAAATTATTTAAAGGAAAAAATATAGAAATGGAGAACATGTTGACGGTTCCAAGGGGATGAAAGCAGAGGTTGGGGACGGAGGCAGCTGTGCCATGAAGAAGCAACACAGGGATCCTTATGACAAATAACTCAAAATACATTTTAAATAATTTCTTCTGAATTCACAGATCAGGGAAAAAACAACAACAATGTTTGGAAAGTGACATATATTGCTATATATATATATTTTTTTTAAATAAAAGAGAGAGCATAAAAGGGGACAGTTGATTAAGACATATTTAGGAACTGCACTTGAAATTTCTTTTCTAAAGTGAGAGATAGAATTATGTTTCATTAAGTTTTTGAAATATACGAACGAAACTCTCATTCATTCCATACTGCTAGAGTTCAGGACTCTCATACAATTATTCAACAATTTAATAGTTTTTAATTCTAACTGAAAATATGCAGTTTTACCTAGGCCATCCCGGGCAACTACACTTTCTGCCTTTCAAACCACATCTCATTCTCTTTATGTACAAACCCCGGTTCTTGGGAAAAGCTAAATTCCAAATTCTCACAATTTTTCCACTTGTTACCTTCTCATGTATTTTATTTAGGCACGTCTTCTATCTTGCACGCACTGCCCGGTCTTCATCTTAACAAACACTGTTTCTTTTTCCAGAAAGGCACCAGGAATAAACCCTCTCCGGAATTTGCCCACTGTCAGTAACGGCCCCTGTGCCCACTGCGCGTGGCTCGCGCTGCACCTCTCAGCCTCGGCTCGGGAGTGCGCTCCCCCACAGCGCCATAGCTCCAGAGGCCCACAGGCGCCCACAGGTGCCCATTCCCAAAACGCGCCTGGTAAGGGAATGGCTAAATAAACTAAGGAAGCCAAAGGGTAAGCAATTTGTAATCAACTTTCTTTTCTGCGAGTTCCATGGCCTGAAAAGTATATTTGGGCTCAGGGGGTTTGAAATAGACACATTACAAAGGATGACAACTTTCAACTAAAGTTTCTGTATCATAAAAGTATTGCATTTCCAGATCTTTTTATTCTAGTGAGAAACTGAATGCACAAAAAAGATCAAACATGCCTTTTCATCTGAGTTAAAAAGCAAACAACAATACAAAAATTGTGACTCCGAGTTTAAACGTTCAATAGTGAGAAACACTGTGCTCCTAATGAGAACTGAGAATTAATGTTTCTAACCGTAATAAGTCAAAGCTGTTTGCAGAACTTAGTTTTCATGTTGACAATTCAAAACCACCCTACTTATCAGAAGTAAACATGTATTTTTTATGAAGCAATGCTACATTGTCACAATGTATCAGTGTCTCCTGTAGTAAATATCTTCAAATGCATTAAAATTACAAAAGCAAAAATTACTTGCTGCCTTTCAAGAGACTGAACTTAACACTATAAGTTGGTTTTAAACTTCTAAGAATAGGAGGAGAATGAAACAAGTATATTTAATACACATTATAGTATAAAAATATTTCAAGGGCTTCTTGGTCCAGAATAATATAACTGACTCGATAACTTCTGATGACTGTCTGTGAAATATTTGCCTTAAAAAAATCTCTCTAGAGTATAAGACAGATGACTGACTTTTTGAAGGGCTGGAGATGTAAAACGGGTGCCAGTTTCTTTGAGGTTTCTGCTATAATTAACATTTGACATTTATTTAAAATGCCATTTTCTCCATGGAACCAGTCTCCAGAAAGTCCTCACGCTTGTTCTCTTGCCCACCATAAAACTCTAGGGCACAGATACCCCATTTCAGGGGCTAGGCCTCAGTACTGTGTGACCAAAGGTGGCACTCCTGGACCCTGAGTGGGTTTGGAGTGGGCACCGCAGGTGGACAGCTACTGTGAGATACAAACAGAAGGCGCCTACAGCAGCCTTCCAAGAGGCCAACAAGGACAGCTGTTCAGAAGGGTCAGGAGAGACTACAAAATGATCCTAGGCCAGCAGAGCAGGTAAACACATGAGACGAGGTGACTATTTCTTGCCTGCGTTCCAGTGCTCTGTCCTAGTCAGTAACCTGAAAGGTAACTAAAAATTACACAGCAAATTACCTGAATGATCTGAAAGAGCCAAACTTTATTTCTGCCCTTAGGTAAAACAACAGTGCATCTATTTCAGCTTCCTTCACAGGCAGTGGGTGTGAGCACTGCGTTTGCAGCTAATTCTCAAAGACCTAAACACAAACATATGAACTATAGGCGTGCTTGATAGAAACCATATTTAAGCTGCAATCAAGAGTGAAGAGCAAGTGACAACACAGTTATGCAGCCACTCAGAGAGTGCTCATAACCCTATAAAAAATTCTTCTAGAGTGACCAGAAATGCTTATATTGAGATTAGAAATCATAATTTGGAAGATTCCCAGTTTGTACTTATCCCTAAAGTTTTATTCTTTTTGAATGGCAATAGCATATGTTTTTGAAAATGTATTTTGTGTAAGAAAATATTTCTATTAAATATGTACTTTTGCATGAGTTCAAATCTTTTTTCAGCTAGAAATGAGGCTAAATAGTGTGATTACTTCTACTTTCAGAATTTTGACTATAAAAAATTCCCAAAGTACTTGATGAAATTCCACCAAAACTCCATTAGGATTTAGAAATGAACTTACAAAGAATTGAAGAAAGTCACCAAGAAAGAAAATCAAAGAGAAAGTGGTCCTGAGAAGAAGCTGGCACTCAAGATGCCCAGGTGCCACGAGGTGACTAGATCTCAGGCTGAAGCCACCAATATGAAGAGACATAACCAGCAGACTCAAGTCCCTGGAGAACAAATGACTTTGGATGCAATCTGACACATAGAGAAATGTTACAGTCACAAGCATCATTGTATTTGCAAAAAATAAATGAACTTGTTGTGTCCAATCAATTGTCAACCAGGAGCTTTTGAGAGCATCAATTTTTATCAGTATGCAATTGTTCAAACATTTAAAATCATGATCAGGGTGGGCTGAGTGGCTCAGTTGGTTAGGAGCTCGCTCAAAAGTGCGAGCTGAGCTCGGAGCAACAGCAGTTCAATGCCCAGCCCGAGCTGAGCTGCCACTGAGCGATGGCTCAGCTACAAAAAAAAAAAAAAAAAAAAATCGTGATCAGATTGGCCAACAAAACCAGAAGCCATTTGACCAATGGTCCCTAACTCAGACTAAAAAACCTATCAATTAGCCAGATCATGAACAATTTTAAATTCACCTGTATACAAAGAGAACTCAGGCACTGAGGTCTTCCTTCAATTGTCATAGAAACTGAGTCAAAAAGTTGTTCTGGCGCATTTTTATAGAAGTGCTGTTCACATAGCTACTCCATAGCCTGAGATAGCTGCGCTATTGTACTCTGTGTAATGCACTGACTTGCCTACTGCAGTCTTCATTCTTTAAGGACAAAAGCAATTTGACTTGACTTTGTGTCAGTAAATTTTTAGCTATTATGATAAATGAGAGAAGGCTGTTTGTTCTGCTGTTAGCTTTTATAGAAACATATCACTGGCTCAGTTGGAATATGAGGGGACTTATTTGCATTATCTCATTGAACTGTCACAACTCTACAAAGAACTTATTATTCCTTAAGTCCCAAGGAAGCAATTTGGACCCAAATAAATTGCTCAAGAGACAGCCTGGTGAAGAGCACTGTGTCCCGAGGTGTTCTGTGAAAATATGCATGTTGCTTGTTGGCACTGTGTTCACTTCACCTGAGAGTTGGGTCCCCCTGTGGAATAACCAGCACTGTGTTTGGTTAGCTTTGCTGCAATTTATCTTCGGGCCTTTAGGATGCTAGCTAATAAGCAGTGTGGACCAGGAAGATGGAGGTATGAAACCTGGCTTTTCTTGTACCTGTCTGACCCTAATTCCACCCTTTGTTTTTTGGAATGCCTTTGTGTGTGGGAGGGGCTATTGTTCTGAAGAACACAGTTTGAAAATTGCTCTTGTGGAGATCCAAGATGGAGGAGGGGTGAACACTGTGCCTGCTTTCTTCTATGACACATTAACGTTACAACGACATTATAGAGCAACCAACCTGGAGAACCATCTGAGTCCGGCTGAACAGAAGTTTTATAACTGAGGGTGTAAAGCAGCAGCCACGCTGGGACTGGGGGAGGGCGGAGACCAGAACGGGCCCCACACCTGCGCGTGGTGAACGAGGACCAGGTGGGAGATCTCGGCCACAGGGGTGTCCCCTGGAGGAGCAATGGACCCCACCCCACACAAGCCTCCCCAGCCTGGAGTACGGGTGCCAGGAAGGAGTGCCCACATCACCTGGCCATGAAGAACAGTGGGATTCTGACCATCCAGGTGAGACGGAACTGGGAAAAAAGCCCAGCTGTCCTCTTAAAGGGCCCACACACAAACTCACCCTCTTACCAACACTCACCTTGGGCTCCAGGGCAGGGATGGTGATTCACTGGGTGTCAAAGGCATATGCGGGGTGAGGAGGCAGACTGAGAGGTGCGGCTTCAGGCCAGGCCTGGAGGACAGTGGGCATTGCGTGGGGTCCGCCTCCCACGCGGCAGTGAAGCCTGCGGCGGGCGCATCTTTCCTGTGATGAGCTCGCCCCACAGGCCAAATCTGAATCTGATTGGCCACATATGCCAGGCGGTGGCTGCCTTTACAGAACCCCAGAGCCCACCGCCATGCCCCTCATTCCTTCTGAACTGCCCACCAAAAGCTCCTAATTGCAAAATGCGCTGTTTTTTTCTGCTCTCTCCTTTTCCAAAACCCCACAGAGCAGCCAGCCAGATGGCGGGGATAAGGGCACGTGACACAAATTCCCCTCCAGCGCAGCTCCTGGCCTCTGGTCCTGAGGTCCGTCAGCGGGAGGCAGCTGGCCCTGCTTTCCTGGGGCTTCTGATCCTCAGTAGATGAGGAGTCTTTCTAGGAGCTCGAGTCCTGGGAAGCACTCTCTCCCACAGCCCTCGTCGCCCCGCCTGGAAGGTGCACAGCAGGTGTGTTAAGTATGTCACCAAGTCTGTCCTCACGCTTGCCTTTGCTCAAATCCTCAGTTTATTGTAAGAAAGGAAAACTGAGTGGATGTTAGAGAAGAATCGAAACAACTGCCTCTGGCTAACACAGCATGGGACCTCTCTCCCCTCTCCCACTCTTATTTTCCAAAGACCATAAACACAACTGTTAATCCCCTGGAAACGCCTCCTGGAGGAGAGACCCGCGTCTGACCTGGCCCAGAGTGGAGGTGGGCGGGAGAAGGCCCTATCTTATTGGATGGGCTGCTTTTCCCGGGATAGAGTTGCCCCCAAGAAATGCCACCAAGGACCCATCACTTCCAAAATAGTAGGGGAACATCAAATATTCAAAATAGGAACATTCAAATGAAAATGTAAAGGTGAGTCTGAGCATTTCTTCATATTTTATTTTGTAAATTCAAGTAAAACATGGACCAAACGCTTTATGATTTGCGGTTGTTAGCATGTCCCTTTTTTACACAGGGCTGAATGGATGTCAGCATGTCTGTCACGCTGGTCCTGTACTGAGGGGCAGAAACAACTGTGTGACCTCTGCGATTCGGACCCCACAACACAAACATAATACAGGGGATGCTGGCTTCCTTCATTCTCCAAATGACAAGACTTTTAGGTTTTGATTACATTTAACGCCATGAAAATAACATTCAACCCAGAACTGAGAGCCTCACTAACACGGGTAGCAGAGGACAGAAGCTGGTGCCGTGCTGAAGAGAAGGGATGACAGGATGGAGACTTTCTCCAAGACCATCAGAGAGTAGGTTAAGGGTCTTTCCCTCCCAGGTGTCCATCACAGTGGACGGACGGTAAGGACCAACATGCTCGTCACAGATCACCCACCTTGACCCAGGCCAACGGTTGTCTAAGATAAGCATCGTTTCCACCCCATGTGTTTGGGTCAATTCCCTTGTACTGATGAGGAAGATGTGATCTTGGGCATGTAACTAGGGCCACCCTTGAAAAGGCTGCAAACTTTGCTGAGCAATAAGAAATTCGAGGTGTGAACGTATCATAATGGTTGGTTTTAAGGTTGTACTACTTTTTCTTTTTTTTTCTTAGATTCACATTGTTGTTAATTCCAGAAGTCATTTTCAGGTCACTCATAGTGACTCATGGAGACTGGCTGACTTCTGTCCGAAAGCCCTGGCTAAAAAGGGTGAGTCTGCTCAGCATGTCACTGCCCCCGGGCCTCTGGACAGCTCCTGAAGAAATGCATGGAAAGCGTTTGGGAAAAGAACATGGTCATGTCTATTACAGAAGCCCGTTTGTACACAACTGTGTGTGGAACTGCATTATTTCAGGAGTTTGTCAATCTACACTTTCCCCTAACTTTCTGCTTTTCATTGATATTCTGCTTTGTAATATGCCAATTGTTAATTTTCATTTTTTTCTATTTATTTTCATTAGTTTCAATCTTAGTTCTTTAGAAGAGGGGTATTTTTTTCTCCAAGACATTAGCTTCTGAAAAAACATAGTAGGGTTTTAGTAAATGTTTGATGAATGAATGAATGAATGAATGAATGAATGAAATTCATTTATTGTTTGTTCACAGAGTATTTTTATCCCACTTTGTATTAGCTCTGTAACCATGCTCTTAGGATTCAACACTGCATAGCCATAAAGTCTCATTTTCCACTCAAGTCTTTATGATTAAAATATAGAGTTTTTTCTGTATTGAAGCAAGATTTTGGAAATTATTTAAAAAATAATTCTCGAAATCCTAAAATAGGCAAATAGAGAAATTAACGCATCGCAGGCTCATTTATTATTCTATTATTTCTATAACGTTCTCCGATGCATCAGTTTGCCCTCTATCCGAGTCTGATTCCTGCCACCTGAAATCATTGGCCATTCTACAAAGCCATGGCCGTATGAGAAGGTGGGGCAACTGATGTGCAGCAAAGGATGGCATAGTCTGAAAGCTCCCAGGACACTCGTTTCTCCCATCCCAGACCCAACTGGCAAAGTACACTGAAGGGGTCAGCATTCAGCCTGGACGGACACCCAGCCCCAAGCTGTCCCTGGAGGCCTGCGGCCTCAGCCCCGGTGTGCGGGGAGGTCGGCCCATCACTTGTGAGGTTGTTTCTGCATCTCCTGCAGTCAGTCATTTATGAAGCTGGGAGTTTGCACAGGTGGTGATGCTGACCTGAGTAACAGAAGCGAGTCTTTCCAGCGGTGTCCCCTAACGTGCTCTTGATGTGCGGTGTCTCCCTGCTCCCCTCAGGCACTGTCATATCGCAGCGTTTGGACGGCTTTCCCATATGTTTTCTGTGCTGTTTGTTCGTTCTGAGGACATGACTCTCCTTTTCATTGCGAAAGGCAAATAAGAAAATCAGCAGCTGTTTTCCTGCAGTCACTCTCACCTGCACAGCAAATCACAGGAAGGCCCGCTGTGACTGTGAGAGGCCTCTGGGAGTCATACTGGGTCCTCGGAGGTCAGAACCAAACAGAACCGAAATTGGTTGGCTCTATGACTTGTATTTGCTTGTGTGTTAAAGAGTTAACATTAAAAAAAAAAAACAATTAAAAGTAACACCATTGTAATTGGTAGCTTACAAACAATTCTTTTTTTTAATTACTAAAAACTGACTTTGAAACCTTCAATACTCTCTGAGGGGCCTCTTGAATAATCTCCTTTGTAAGCCTCTCCCTTGGGGATGAATATATAAAACTGCAGCATTTCTGTAATCTTTTAAACATTCTATTTGAATATGTATAACATATTAATTTAAGCATCTGAGTTTTAAGCTATCGTATGTAGTCATTTGTTAATTCCTCAAACATTCTCTGAAAACAAATATTCTAGTTGAGAGTTGGGTCTTGGAGGAACAAAAATCAATGAAGATCAATTCCTTATTTGTAAGGAACACACAGATTAATGAAGAGGGTAGTTTTATAAATAGATAATTATGAACAAAATTCGACACCAAGAAAATCTGATGTAGAGGAAGTGAGCTGATGGAGACAGACGGCTCCTTTCCAGATGTGGCTGGGGAGTGACTTTTGAAAACAAATTTAAGAGGCACAAGTAGTTCTATTTCTTTCCTTTAAAATAATTTTCTTTCTTTTCTTTGTATGATTAGAAAATCTAGTGTTGATTTTCTTTCTTTGACTTTCTCATCAATCATGAACCTTTAGGCAGAGATTAAGTACAGACGTTATTATGCTCTGCTTTGCCAACTGCTTTATACACACATGAATCTCCCAGCCATGTAGAAATGCCTAGGATTAATATGTTGTCTTTTTATATTACGTGTCCTACATGTTAGTATCACACATGAAACTAAATAATGGGAGTTCCTATACACTGAATTTCTATACAGAAAAATCAGATGGGCCAGGACCAGAAAAGAATAAAGCCATACATTTCCAGATTTAAAACCAGATTTTATAAACACAATGTTTCAACGCATTGGGGGAAAAGATCACACTAAAACCTAAGGCAGATTTGTCTTACTGAAATTCTTGTAAAGCCCATCACAGAACAATGGAGCATTTTAGTACCAGGCGTTGAATTTTCTTTTCTTTTTTCCTTTTTTGTTTGTTTCAGGTATACAAAACAACGCAATAGTTATACATTTCACCCTCACAACGTGACAACCCCCCTCCCCCACCCACTGTCCCCCCACCCCAATATCATCCATATCTATTACAATTCCATTGACTCCATCCCCACACTGTAATGCACATCCCATGATTATATACGTGTTAAATTACAGTTGGTGATTCGTTGTTGATGTTTTCCTCTTTTGCAATAGAGTTCTAGAAGACATGCAAGCTGGCGTCAGCAATATCACATAACTCCTGAAATTAGGGTTAAATGTCAACAATAAACATCGCTTACCAAGTTCAACAGAGGCTGCCCCAGGTGTCCACCAGGACAGGCCCGGTGGGGCCCCTGGGCCTGAGAAGCAATTACTGCCCATGGTGAGGACTGTGATTGAGCCAAACTGGTGAGGATTTGGCACCCACCTGGCTCTTCATGGGCTCGCTGGAGCGCATGCTGTAGGTTAACGAGCGTCACGGTAACTCTGCACTCCTGCCAGGACCCTGGGTGCCTGCTGTCAGGTATTCAAAACCAAGAGGGCTGCGCTGCCGCTGCCGCAATGACTGTCATCTCTATGAAGCGGGGCAGAAAAGGGAAGCTGAAACGCAGCTGGAAACGCAGCTGGAGCCACAGACATGCCAGCCCTGAGGCCACGCTCTGGGTCAGGGCTCTGTCCTTATCAGCCATCTGCTCTGGGAAAACCGCCCACCGAGTTGGTTTTCTTTTCTTCACCAGTAAAATATGGAGATGATTGCCAAGTGTCACTGAGTTGCAAGGACTCACCTAGAGGGGCGTGTTCGCTCTCCTCGCTGCTCACAGCAGCTGAGACAGCGCACCACGTTCCCGTTATGCTGCTCTGGCTGTCATGATCGATTATAAATGACTGCCTGTCTTTCACCTCTAGTCACACGAGGTTATACGGTCTCAATTCAGTAGGTGCTCCCATCAGGCAATAGTGCAAATGTGGGCATCTCTTCCACACACATACGGAGCACGCACACTTCACATTTCTAAGATATCGGTTTCGGTTCAATTTAGACGGACAGACGTTCGCATTACTATGGAGAGCAACACGCACTTGCACTTCCAAATACAAGGCAAAGCCAGCCGCCCTGCAGGGTCCACTCTGCCACATTCCCGCCCCCAGGAAGGTGGTGTGAACGGCGCGGGGCACGCCCCGTGTGTGAATGGCCACCCGCACCAACAGTTCTGAGTTCTCTCCTGCTTACCTGTGAGTGTGCGTTACGGGTGTGTACACATCATGAACACATTTTGCTACTTCTTAGTTCAAGCAAATGGAACGTTTTTCAAAGGCTGACCCGCACAGAAAACACCAGAGGTTAAGAAGACGGAGGCTCCCAAGATCCCACAGCCACAGGCGGCATTTTGCACCTCGGATAGAAAGACGGTTTCCACAGAAATGAATGGCTGAATGCTCTCAAAATTACTTACAGAATGCAGGAGGGACTGAACACTGAGGACCCTGAGCCCGGAAACAGGTCTGCAGAGGCCAGGGCAGGCGGGCAGGGAGGCGGGCACACACCCCGGGAATGCAGAGGCCAGGGCAGGCGGGCAGGGAGGCGGGCACACACCCCGGGAATGCAGAGGCCAGGGCAGGCGGGCAGGGAGGCGGGCACACACCCCGGGAATGCAGAGGCCAGGGCAGGCGGGCACACACCCCGGGAATGCAGAGGCCAGGGCAGGCGGGCACACACCCCGGGAATGCAGAGGCCAGGGCAGGCGGGCACACACCCCGGGAATGCAGAGGCCAGGGCAGGCGGGCACACACCCCGGGAATGCAGAGGCCAGGGCAGGTGGGCACACACCCCGTGAATGCAGAGGCCAGGGAGGCGGGCACACACCCCGGGAATGCAGAGGCCAGGGCAGGCGGGCAGGGAGGTGGGCACACACCCCGGGAATGCAGAGGCCAGGGCAGGCGGGCAGGGAGGTGGGCACACACCCCGGGAATGCAGAGGCCAGGGCAGGTGGGCACACACCCCGGGAATGCAGAGGCCAGGGCAGGCGGGCACACACCCCGGGAATGCAGAGGCCAGGGCAGGTGGGCACACACCCCGGGAATGCAGAGGCCAGGGAGGCGGGCACACACCCCGGGAATGCAGAGGCCAGGGCAGGCGGGCACACACCCCGGGAATGCAGAGGCCAGGGCAGGCGGGCACACACCCCGGGAATGCAGAGGCCAGGGCAGGCGGGCACACACCCCGGGAATGCAGAGGCCAGGGCAGGCGGGCACACACCCCGGGAATGCAGAGGCCAGGGCAGGCGGGCACACACCCCGGGAATGCAGAGGCCAGGGCAGGCGGGCAGGGAGGCGGGCACACACCCCGGGAATGCAGAGGCCAGGGCAGGCGGGCACACACCCCGGGAATGCAGAGGCCAGGGCAGGCGGGCAGGGAGGCGGGCACACACCCCGGGAATGCAGAGGCCAGGGCAGGTGGCCAGGGCAGGTGGGCACACACCCCGGGAATACAGAGGCCAGGGCAGGTGGGCACACACCCCGGGAATGCAGAGGCCAGGGCAGGCGGGCACACACCCCGGGAATGCCAGTGGGCGCAGGACCTCAGGTGCGGGAAGAGAGACGGCCAGTTATAGAGGAAGGAAGCCTGCAGACAGCTGTGTCGATCTAATTGATAGGCTTTAGATGGACTGATTTTATTTTATTTTTTTGGTATACCTACAAATAAAATCACTACATACAATCCTAATTACAAAATATACACATCCAGTCTTTCTCAACAATGTCTTTCCCCGACGTGAAGTCCAAATTGCCACATTCTAGGTACTGTATATCTAAGCAAGTCCGGAAACTCTGCTAAACTCTGCTTCCAGTAGACTCAAAATACTGGTACAGTCAGTAAAATGGGTTAAAAGGGAAAAGAAAACTTCCCCGATTCTCTTCATTCTGCATCCAAGTATTATTTCTGAAGAATTCTCACGTTCAAAAGCAGTTTGCTCTCTGTTATATAGACCGACCCGAGAGCATGCCTGATTCCCACAAACACACACTTCCACGGGGCTCTTTTAGGGGCCACTGGCTGCCCCTGGACACCATCGAATTTCTCACTGTGACAGGAGAGGGTCTCAGGAGTTGATCTGGAAGGTGAGCTACCACGAGGGAAAGGGGTGGGTGCCACTGGCACAAAAATAGGGAACACGGCACTTTGTGAAGTTTGAAACGAAGGAAGTCCGCCTCGCTGTGGCTGTGTGTCCCCCAGATACAGGAGGAAAGGGGCGTGGGTCCTCACGAGCTGCTCCAACCAGGACAGAGCGGCGTGAGGCCTGGAGTACAACGGGTCAGTTTCCCCCTCTCCTGAAGACATCGTTTTTTTGGCTTATTCACATATTTAGCTCCTTATGGCCTGAGGCAAGCAACGGTAAGCCTGAGGCAACCCAGATCGTAGTTCTATGATTTATTAAAGGATTGGAACAGAAAACATTCTAAGGAGAGGGAAGAAGATGAGGAAATTGGGGGTGTTTACATCTGAGGGCAGCAGGGGAGGGCACCAGTCTATCACTAATTTCAATTATTACACCATCTATTCTGTAACGGGCTAACCGGCGGTTCACTGTCCTGCACTGAAGAATGGGGAAGAAAGATGAGACTTTGCATCAAGAATAAAGAAAAACATCTTTAGAATACGGGCTATTAAAAACAGGAAGAAGGTTATCAAAGGAACTCATAAGCCCTCCTCCAGGGGTGTTTTGTAATGAAATAGTGTTTCATCTATCTCACATTTCTGGAAGAGATCCAAAGCTGTGTGACATGTGCTAACATATAACATATATCACAACATAGTTTAGTGAACAATATTGGGCAAAAAATGAAGTCAGTAGCTTGAACATGTATCACATTTGAGTGATGCGCCTATAATTGCTGCCCCCCATGATCTCTGCAATGTTCCTGCAGTGCCAGCTCCTCTTGTCTGATGTCACATCCTGTGTTTACAATTTCTGACAAATACAAACACTGCTTCATGGTATGTGTTTGATTTAGATCCATTTTTTTTTTAAGATTTTTTTTTAAATTAGGTAATCAGGGAAGGGGAACAAAGTTGCTGTCCTTTTGTTCTTCAGTCTGGTTGCGGAGGACGTTGCTTCACTGGTCCATGTTGGTATCATCATTGCTTTCTTTCCGGGTGAGGCAGATCGGTCGCCGGCCTCTGGATGGTCTCTCACTGAGGCTATTGGCAGCTCACGCTGGCTGCCGGCCGCTCACGCTGGCTGCCAGCCACTCACTGTAGCCTATGGCAGCCCACTGCAGCAGGGGCTGCAGCCTACACCGTCGCCAGGGCTCGCAGCCCAGCTCCAGGTGGAGCTGTTATTAGCTGTAGAGGGCAGTGTCACTGGCTCTCATGTGGGATCCGAACCGGGGCCGCTGGCATCCCAAAACCAGCTCTTAACCGACATGCCACTCGGCCGGCCCAAGATCCATTATTTAAATTAGGCCACATTAGCGTTTTATCCTGACTTAGAAGCGACATCATAAATGCCTCACTCTTCTCAATGTAAACAAAGCCATCTTGGGCTGTTGTTCAGTGTGATCATTGGCTAATGAAAGGTAAGTACACATACAGGGACCTTCGAAAAGTCATGGTACTAATTCATTGTAGGTAGAAACAGGCGTAGGATTTGTACATGCCTCTCTCATTTCCATTAGCAAAATACCCGGTGAGAGACCCAGTGGTCAGACCAGTGGTCAATTCACCATAAGCCCATTTTTCAGTAGTCGGATCTCTTCTTCCCCAAAAATGACTTACTTTGCATCTGACTTGCTTCCCATAGCCCCATACTCTCAAGATCCATCCACAATGCCGCAAAATCAGCAAATGAACAAACAAAACAGCCCCAGTGAGGGCTGGGTGCTGAGTCCAGTGGCAGGTGTATTTGCAACAGGGGGCCCGGCGCCCCGCCCAGCGGGCAGGGCACTGCAGCGCTCTCAGCTTCCTCGTTTATATTTATGTAATTATTTCATAGACAATAAAATAAAAATATTTTATGTCCTTTGGATAATGTTTAATAAGACAAGCGTTATCAAATTGTGACTAAGTCATTTTAGCTGAAATCCATCAAGATTCATGAGATGAAGTCATAAAGTAACTTGATTTTTGTCTCTTGCTTCCTCTTTCAAATGGTTCTGGGAACTGCTGTTCTGTAAAGGTTCTGATCATTTCATATAATACAGACATGTCTGGTCAGGCTTTACTCTGTCCAGGGCAGCGTAAGGATGGAAACATCCAACGATTGAACTTGATTCACGATTTTGTTGATGCCAGAGTGTGGTGCAGAGAATGTGCGCGTCCTCTCTGTCCCCGCACCCCTCCCTTCAGCTGGTTTGACTGCGACATGCCCTTGGAAGGAGCACCGGACATGCCAGATGCTTCTGTGCTGGCTGTTTCTTCAGAGATCATGGCTGCTTGTCCCCCTCCCCATTACTGGGGTCCCCCTTGAGTTGACCTGTTGTAGGCGTTTCAGGCTCCGGGCTCACAAAGCCCCTGCTTGTCCCTTTTCCCTGCCTCCCCCACTTGTGTCCCCTCCCCCGCCCCCCACTCTGGAGAGATCAGGGTGGTCCGCAAACAGCAGAGCTTTCGCTGCCCCATCACAGCCTGAGCCAGTCACTCAGTTGCTGGCATGTCTCAGGGTTGGCTGATGCCACCATGTTACTTTCAGTTCTAGAAATTGCGTATTCATCTGGGAGATAGGCTCAGGCAAAAACAAAACAATCCTTTATGTGAGTGGTGATCCCATGATTCCCAGCTTCCTGATACTGCTATATCTTCAATTTGGGGAGAGAGGTGGGTGGAAAGAGGAATTCACATCTCATCAAATAGTGCCTGGTGGTCTCATGCCTATGGTCTTTAGCTCTTAGCTGAAACAGGAGCTAAAATACTTCAGCATAACGTTCCATTACATGTAATAAATGTTGGGGACCTTTGAGTACAGGAGGAAGAAGTAAGTCATTTCGCTGAGTTGTGATAAATCTTTCTTAACTATCATTTAGTTGAAGGTTAAAAAGTAAGGAAGAAGGGCTGGCTGAGTGGCACGTTAGTTAAGAGCTGGCTTCGGACACCAGAGGCCCTGGTTCAGATCCCATATGAGGGCCAGGGACACTGTCCTCTACAGCTAACAACAGCTCCACCTGGAGCTGGGCTGCCGTGAGTCCCTGGGACGGCATAGCTGCAGCCCCTGCTGCAGTGGGCTGCCATAGGCTACAGTGAGTGGCCCGCAGCCAGCGTGAGCTGCCAATAGCCGCGGTGAGCGACCAGCCAGAGGCGGGTGACCGATCTGCCTCATCCGGGAAGAGCGCAATGACGATACCAACATGGGCCAGTGAAGCCACATCCTCCGCAACTAGACTGAAGAACAGAAGGACAGCAACTTGTCTGTTCCCCTTCCCCGATTCCCCAACGCTGTTCCCCTCCCCCAACTCCCCAATAAAATCTTTAAAAAAATCAAACAGTAAGGAAGAATGCTTCAATGAGCTATTGAGTTGTCGGAAAAGTCATGACACATGTTTGCAACAGATGGCACTAGTTCATTTTTGGAAGTACTAGAAAGCACTAGTTCATTTAGGAAGTATGCATCTATGTTATTGTTATGTCATGTGAGAGCTGACAGTTCTAGCTTCATTCTAAAAAAAATTGAATGATTTGGTTGAGTTTTGGAGAATTTACAAGTTGAAGATGAAAGACCAAGCTGTGCATTTTTGCCATATTTTACTGTTTTACTTCCATAAAGTGAAGAATGAGCATCAAGCTTGTGAAAAGTTGCATAAAGTTTATGGTGACAATGCCCTACAAGAACGTCAGTGCCAACGATGGTTCACAAAACTCCATGCTGGTGATTCTGATCTCAATGACACTCCTTGGTCAGGGAGGCCTACCGAGGTTGATGACGACAAAATAAAGGCATTGATCTAGTCAAACCCACATTACACGACATGAGAGATTGCAGAAACATTGAACATCCATCATTCAAGCGTTCATGACCACCTGAAGAAGCTGGGATATGTAAGCAAGCTCGATATGTGGGTTCCACATGAACTCAGAGAAGTTCATTTGAAGGCGTGTATAAACATCTGCAATATGCTCATTAAACGTGAGGAAAACGATCCTTTTTTGAAGCGACTGATAGCTGGTGATGAGAAGTGGATTGTTTACAACAATGTGGTGAGCAAAGAGTCTTGGTCCCAATGTGATGATTGGCCTCAGAAGACATCAAAAGCAAACATTCATTAGAGGAAGGTTATGCTGTCAGTGTGGTGGGATTTTAAAGGTGTCGTATTTTTCGAGCTCCTACCAAGGAACCAAACAATCAATTCGAATGTGTACTGTCAGCAATTGGACAGTTTGCATGAATCCATCATCCAGAAACGTCCAGAGCTTGTTAACTGTAAAGGAGTTGGGTTCCATCATGACAACGCGAGACCACACACAAGTTTGATCACCCGTCAAAAATTACAGGAGCTTGGATGGGATGTGTTGCCACACCCACCATACTCACCTGACCTTGTGCCATCAGATTTCCACTTGTTTCGTTCTTTTCAAAACTCCTTGCGTGGTATAACGTTCAATACAGATGAGGCTGTAAATCAGCACCTTGTTCAGTTTTTTGCAAATAAAGACAGGCCCTTCTATGAACAAGGAATTATAAAGCTCACGGAAAGATGGCAAAAGGTTATCGAACAAAATGGGCACTATATCATTGATTGATCTTTGTACTTTATATAAATAAACGACCTTTGAAAAACATAGACAAAGATGCCATGACTTTTCTGACAACCCAATATTTCTTTTCTTTTCTTTTTTTTTTTTGAGGGCAGTGTCACCGGCCCTCACATGTGGGACCGAACTGGGGCCGCTGGCTTCCCAAGCCAGCGCTTAACCACCGCGCCACTCGGCCGGCCCTTCTTTATTGAAATTAAATTTATTAGGGGAACATTGGTTAACAACATATCAATTTCAGGTGCTCAACTTCATAGTACGACGTCTCTGTGCCCCACTGCGTGCACACCCCCAAAGACCAGACTCCCTTTGTCACCATATATTTGACCCCTTCACCCTCTTCATCCTCTCCCCACCCCCACTTCTTCCCTGGTAACCACCATTCTGTTCTCTGTGTCTATGAGTTTGTTTATTTTGTTTGTTCATTTGTTGGTTTCGCATCAACATAGATGGATCTTAGAGTATGAGGCTAAGTTAAATAAGTTAGATGGAAAAGGATAAAACTGTAGGATTTTACTTACACGTGGGATATAAATCAAAAGCAATGCACTATTTCTAAAAGATGCTTAATGGACAGGAGAATTAAAATCAGTATATATTATCATTACATTGTTATTACTGAATATAATTCAGGATCATTTACTTCTTTTCCTTTTCTAAAACACCAATGTATTAAATATTACATTCCCAAATACAGAAGTGTCGACATAAGAAACATGCAATCCTGTAAAGAAGTTTAATGAGTTTATTTGAGACAAACTGACAACAATTGTTGGGAAGCAAAGTCTCCACAGATTGAGAAAATGCTCCAGAAAATGGCCATTTTGCAGATTATTTTATACATTAGAATCAAAGGAGGAAGGTTACATGAAATCCATTGGTGTTAGATTAAAGGGCTGCGAGAGAGCAAAGCGGGGAAATCTCTGGGATTGGATAAAAGTAAATTGGAGAGACAGGTACTTATTTTACATAGGTGGTGCAGGATAGTTAACAGTTAGTTTCTAACAGCATGTAGAGATGGTAATCGGGGGACAAGAGCAACAATGGGGGGTCTGTAGTTTCCTGCTCTGGTGGGAGGTTGTGTCCTGAGGGGTCCAGAAAAAGGATTCACTTGGACATTCCGAGGATATGTTATCTTAGATGCAAAAAGACAATAGACAGGCTCAATTCAGGTAAACCATGACCATTCTCAAGGAAGCTATAGGCCAAGGATGTGACTACTCACCGTGGTCCACTTCTAGTTAGAAATTTTTGTGTTCAGACCATCTATGTGGTTAATTTTGGTCTCTGAGTTTGTAGGACCTCCGTGAGCTTGTCAGGTTTGGTATGTGGCTCCTTTTTCATCCACAGAAATAAACTACAGAAATACAGATAACTATCTGTATATCTAGATAGACATAATCTATATCTACAAAGATAACTCTATAAATATTAATATCTATGTATAGATATCTGTATATCTGTATACATGTAGATCTCTATATATCTGTATACCTTGATATATAGCTTTCTTTCTTTACATATACTCACACGTACATACATAGTATATCTATCTGATATCTATGAGTAGAAAGGTACGTAAGTAAGGTATCAGTTGAGAGCTACAGGGAAATCAAGATATTAGTTCAGAGGGAAATTAGATTTTCTACATAGAGGAACCAATAAAACGGTGGCTATTAGGTGCAGAAATGCTGAAAGAGAGAGTGGTATAATTTCTTGCTGAACTGCTGACACCTTGATGTTTTCAGGTCCCTGACCTCTCAGTTGCCACACGGCTCCAGGTGACAGACAATAGACACCTCACCACCTGCATTGAAAACACAGACCTATCGCCATGGGTGGAGAAAATGTATAATTACTTTCTGAGTAGGTCAAGTTGATACCCTGAATAAATTTGAACAGCATTCTTATTCATCAGTTACAAGCTACGAATATGCGAGTGGCAAAAGAGGCAAAAGAAACAAACAGGAAACACCTTAGAGAAGAAATCCGAGTGGCAAAAAAAATGTAGTCAGCCCTCTTAAAGTAAGAAGCTAGGGAAAGATCCCATCTGATTGGCAACATGTAAGTCTGAAAGTTTCAAGTTCTGTTTAGGACTCAATGCAACTAGAGAAAAAATACACATTGCTGTGAGGGAGTGAGTATAAGTGCATTTGTGAGAGTGGCCTGGGCCCCCTTACATTAAAAATGTGCATTTTCTGTGACCCAGAAATGCTTTCTGTGTGTGTGCCAAGGAGTATTAATTATATAATAAAGAATTATATACTTATAAGGCATAAATGCACATCAATAATTACTACATGGATGCCTCATCAGCACCCAACTCAGGACACTGTTAGCTGTGAGAAAGGGTGATGCAGTCGATGAGGGAATTGCAAGCGCTGTGATAGCAAAAAAATCCCAAAGTTCCAGGGCTTTTCTAAATGGAAACAGCGGACAAGGAGGAAGGCACAAAGAGCAAAGGCATCACGTGACAGTTTGTAGAAAACGTTCTATGAGGAAGCGTGGAACCTGCAAAGCCAGGTGAGGATATGTAAGCGCTGTTTGTATTCCTATTTCTAGGATTTCGTCTTTTAAATTTTGAAATATTTTTTTAAAGGCTTTAATTGCATCCAATAGAACGATGGTCACACAGCTACCCACCTGAGACCTGACACCTGTGGCTGCCGACTCCTGGTGTCCTTGTCTCCTATGCACCAACCCCTCAAAGAAAAACGGTCTTTGCATGGCTGCACTGACCTCACACACTCACTTTACTAATTATTTTGTACTTCACTTGCTCCCTTTGTTCTGAATAAGATATGAAAAAGAAATCCTCCCTCATTCATTTTTCTCTCACACAACCTGCTATAAATCGAGTATGAGTGCCCATCCCCACCGCCACCCCATGGCCTGGGATGAGAAATAAAACTACTCTTCACACAACACACTGAAACTGACATGCTTCTTACATCCCTTATCATCCTGTTAGTGAGTATGTATCCCACTGAAGATGGATGCCACATGCAGGCTGGGGTCTCGGGAGATGGAGAGTGAGGTAGGAGATACTAATTAGGAGCCAGCACTGATACAGGCACAGGGGACATTCGGGATGGGGCCCGGCCACAGCTGAGCTTTGGCAAGGTCCCTAGGCATGGTCCACCGAGGGACGCGGTGGCCCGCTCGCTGGGGCAGTTCCTCCGCAGTGCACTGAGGCAGCTCTCCGGCCACACAGCTGCCAGATTAGGAAGTCGGTACTGTAACCGCTTCGGAGAGCAAGGATGAGCCTATGCTTTTTGCTTACAGAAATCCACTCCAACCCAAATCTTACTGAGAACTGGAAATGCAAACGCTGTCTAAGGAAAATTTAAAAAGCTGTTATTCCAAATTACAATGCAACACATGGACTCATAGATGTTTCGTGCTTCAAATAAGAGCACACAAATGCGAGGGCCAAAACAAAAACAAAAAACAACAACCAACAAACCAAACAAACAAAACCCCTCCCAAAAAACAAAAAAAGCCTATGCTACAGATCTCAAGATCTCAATAAATGTGGGAAGAATACATTTCTCCAAATTAAAACTGTTATAGGAACAAAACCAATAATTCTTTGGAACAAGAGGGCAGGATGAAAGGCTGGCTAGTTTGGGGAGGTAAATAGGAATATGAATAACTCCTTTAATATCTTGATACAAAAACATCTTCAAAACCTTATTAATTGGAAAACCAAGAGGAAGAAAAGGACAGTACATCAAACTTGCTCCAGTTTATGTAAAATGGAGAACGATGATATTGTAACTGTAGCTACATGAGCCTTTGTTTTTATGTGAATGAAGACATGGTAGGGCTGCATTACACAACCAATGAAAGAACAGCCCTTAACAGGCTATGGGGAGTGGTGCTCGTGTGACTGAGGGTCAAGTTACACCCAGACAGTGTGACACACGGAAAGTTCCGTGGAATTCCTCTGTAGTTAGTTATGCCTGAGTTTTATCACATGGACAGGGAATTTTATTTTACACTGTTTGCATTTACTGAGATGATCTTAGGTTTTCTTTATTCTCTCAGGATGGCACATGGCATTGATGGATTTGTGAACACGGAATGAGTCTTTCTTCCCATTACTAACTGAGCTTGGTCATGATACAGTGCTTCTTTATGTATCACTAAATTTGATTTGCTAATATTTTGTTGAAAATATCTGCGTTGATGTCCAGAGGGCATATTTCTCTATACTTTATTTTATCCATGTATCTTCTTTTGTCTTTGTCAGGTTTTGATGTCATGTGATAGTAATTCTGGGCTCACAAATGAATTGACAAGTTATTGATTCTTTTATTGAATTGAGGTATCATTACAAATAGTAGAAGTGCAGATATCAAGTGTGCAGGCCAATGAGTTTTGACAAAACTGAGAGCACTGGCCCCCGTATGAGTTATAGAACATACCTATCATCCTAGCCATCCCCTGCACAAGGTTTCTCCTCAGAGTTATCCGCTTTTCTGATTTCTATTACCATAAATTTGTTTTGGCCATTCTGGAACTTATGTGAAGAGTATATATAATACACTCCTCTTCTCTGTCTGGCTGTTTTCAATAAACAGAGTATTTTTCAGAGTTAGCCATTACTTTATACATTATAATGTTTGGGTTTGAAAGTATTGGAATGCATCATAATACCAAATGCTGAAATAACATACTAAATGAAAACCTAGAATTTAAAAAAGACAAAGGTATCCCGACAGCAAGAAAACATGTGCCTGGAGGGATTATCACTGCTCAAACGACATCATCGCACATCTGAGCCATTTTGCATGACTTTTCAATTGAAAAAAGATCTTTCATGCAAAACTGGAAAATCATGTAAATCTAAAGAGTCCTTAAACAATGAGAGCATGACCCAAAAGTCTTCCACCTAATTTGCCCTTCGGGTATGAGGGGCGACGGCTTCCTGAATGTGCCAGCATGCCAGCCACGGCACCCTCACCACGACTCCTTGGGGGAAATAAAGCGACTGAAAGATAAACCAACCCGGATATGAATGGTAGAGCATCTGCAAAGGATTAACGATGGATGCTGAATCCCTTCTCTAGTAGGAACAAGAAAATATAATGTTCTCTGCTGAATGTAAATATTTTACAATTTGACAATATAGAATAAATATAACCAACACATTTAGGAAGAAAAGTTACTGCCAGGTGTCAAAAGCCATGCTGGAAGCTGAAACTTCAAGTAGTCCAGAGTATGGTTTCTAGTTACATAAATGTGAATAATAATACAAATAATATAATAAACTGAATATTTGTTGTGGAGAGAAGGAAGAGAGAGGCTGGAAAGGGAAAATTAGACATGTATACTAATTTTGTTATTGCTCATTATAGTCTATATATGTCATAGACAAAAAAAATTAAACATATAAATTTGTAAATATAAATATAAACAAATTATCTCTCAAATTTACTAGAAGAAATACAAGGAACAAAGCAAATAAAGCAGATACAATACAGAGAAAGGTTCAAAAAACTCAATAAAAATGTAAAGTACAACATAAAATTATAACTGAATAGAAGAAAGGTGTACTTATCATGTCAATGAATATCAATTGACTGAATTGAGCTATTTTTAAAAAAATGACTCCGGTTAGGTCACAAAGAGGGCTCCGCCCTCTCCCCCCGAGTCTTCACTGTTTGGGCCAGAATTACCTCCCTCTTCTGCACTGAGCAGTGTATCCTGCCCTGTTGGCATGTTGGAGGAGAAAACATATTCCTAACTATGTTTTCTTTATTTAAAAACTGTCTGGTTTTAATCCACTCTATTCTATAATAGTGTAGTACAACTAATACTTTGGTTTGCCACTATTATTCAAAATATTTTAAGAAAGACTGACTTGACCAGAGAACTAACAATGTTATGAGATCTGCTGGAATTTAACTCAGCTGTCAAGAGGAAAAAGAAGCCATCGGCCCTGTTGGGTACCTACGGAATTTGCGTTTTTACGATAAAAGACAGCAAGAGGTCCAAAATAATAAACAAACAGAGCTCATTATTTCTCTGCTCCAGTTCGCTCTTCCTCCTGATTTCCGCTTCTGTGCAGCAGCTGACACCCCACTCGCTGCACTTGCACCCCCCTTCTGCCCCCATAAGCTTTCGTACCTGGCCTTCCCTACCTCCAGTCACCTGAGACCTGGAAAAGCTCCGTAGCCATTGGCTGGCTTCCTCTCCAGGCTCTCAAGGCTTGACGTCATAGAAGATGACTTGCTTCCAAATCAGGTTTCCTAAAATACACTTTTGATAACATTGTCTCCTGCTATACTCGCATTCACAGTTCTCTCCAGCTTTTAACCATGAGAATGGCCTCTATGACCTTCCTCCAATTCTATTGTCAACAGTTCCACTCCTCTCTCCGCTACAGGCAGTGATCACCAAAGATAATCATGCCATCTGCATCTTACTCATGCTGTCCAAACTTAGCCAATCAGTGCAAAAACAAAAATAAGAACAAAAAACCAACAACAACAACAAACAAAACAAAACTATGGAGCGGGCCTATCAAACCCCAGCCTGAGAGCTACCTGTGTGATTCCCATCTGTATCCCAAACGTACTGAATCACTTGGTCTGTCTTCAAAGTCACATTCAAAGGCCACCTCTGGCCTGAACCTTTCATCAGCCCACAGGGCTCCCCAGTCAGGACTGACTGTTCACACCTGTGCACTCCATCAGGGTTTTTTTTCCCCACTCTTGTTCAAACTCATTAGTACATACTTTATGTATCTGTTTTCCCATTCACTAAAGAATTTGAACAGTAGCTGCTAAATAAATGTTTTTGGACCAAATGGGCTGTGTATCTGTAATGGTCCATGTAACAAAAGCACATTTAGTGATAACTTATAACTGTTCTGAGAAAAATCGAACAAAATATATCAGCTTCCATTAATAACCTGCTTCAAAGGGAGCTAGTTTTCTATCCCAATTCTACTCGACCCTGATTCTTCTAATCAGACAGGAAAATGAGACTTACTTAATGTTTAGAATTTTCTTTTTCAAATATTTAAACTTGGAAGTGAGGAAACACTGTGACTGATATTCAGCAGCCACTGCAGACGCTCCCAGCCTGCGGGCTGCCTTTCCAGACGCACCCCCTGTGCCGCCTAATTCATATTGTATGAGTACCCAGCGGTGAGTACGCTCTGCCTTTCAACGAGCCAAGGATGGTCCTGCCCAGCGGCATTGATCCCGCTCCCAAGGCTGCCGTGCTTTTAAGCGAGAGCAGAGCATACAGCCCACACCCTGGAGTTCACTCTTCCAAACAGAGCTTTAAAAACACTTTTTGCTGTAGGCATCTTCATTTCTGCAAGGCGAGGTGAAAGCTGGGCCCGGGTGCAGCGCCAGGCTTGCTGATTTGGGGCTATTTCTTGTGGGTTCTTAGAGGGGGAGGAGACGTGCCTGCGGACTCGTCTGCCTCCCACGGGGCAGAGTCTTGGCAATAATTCCATGGTGACCAAAACACATCTGTGCAGTTCTCTCCCCATTCAGAAAGCACCCCACCTCTGCCCCGCAGCCATGGGAGACAGAAATCCAGCAGGCAGACGGCGTGTGGCTGGTGCGCGCAGGCCCCCAGGAGGCGCACAGGGCGGTGTTGCCCGCAGACTGCGTGAGCCCCGCAGCGGGCCGCATCGTTTACAGGGCGAGTCTCCTGCAGCTTCCGGATCGGTGTGGTGTTGGCGGTGTCCACGGGTTTGGGGTCCCTTCCATCCGAGGGAGGGACTCAGCTTCTCTGGGGCGTTGCGGGGTGGAGCTGTGCCCCGTCAGCAGCTCTGGCTTGCACAGCAGCTGCCTTGGTCTCGCTTGTCCAGGCGCATCTTTGAACAGCTCCCAGCCCCCTCTACTCGCCCAGCGGCCCTAAACACCCGCAGGATGTCATGAGGCGTGGACAAAGGCTGCGTCTTAGGCTCGTAAGGCCTGTTCAGCTGGTGTGTTTCAAAGGAACCCCTTCTAAAATAAATTAACCCCCTGAATAATAATAATAATAATAATAATCCCCAAATTTTTGAGGTTAAAATGCTTTTCGTATAGTCGATAAGAATAAACAATAACTTTCCTAAGTTTTACTGCTGTTGACTTGACAAATCACACATTTTTCTGGACTTTATCGTCCTGTCATTTGAAGACGACAATATTTTGGTTTTCAAAGTTTACTTTCTTTGCTACCTGGGCGGTAGATAGTGTCCCCATAAAGGCTTTCCATACTTTTATTTATTTATTTATTTATTTATTTATTTATTTATTTATCTATTTATTTATCTATTTATCTATTTATTTACTTACTTACTTACTTTGAGGACAGTAGCACTGGCCCTCACATGTGGGACCCGAACCGGGGCCGCTGGCTTCCCAAGCCAGCGCTTAACCACCGGGCCACTCGGCCGGCCCTACATACATTTAAAATGTTAAATGTAGGTCTGGCCGAGTGGCTCAATTGGTTGGGTTGGCTTGGGAGCGGGAGCTCTGAGCAGCAGGGCAGCCAGTTTGGTTCGCACATGGACCAGTGATGCTGCGCCCTCTACAACTAAGATGGTGAAAAACAGCTCAACCTGGAGCTGGGCTACCAGTAAGTTGCCAGCGACAGTGTGGGCTGCCGTGGGCTGCCGTGGGGCTGCCGTGAGCTCCCGTGAGCTCCCGTGAGCAGCCATGAGTGTCCTGTAGCCAGCAAGAACTGCCATGAGCAGCCTGCAACCGACTGCCTCACCCGGGAAGAGCACCATGATCATAATACCAACATGGGCCAGTGAAGCGACGTCCTCCACAACTAGACTGAAGAACAAAAGGACACCAACTTGTCTGTTCCCCTCCCCCAATTCCCCAATAAAATCTTTAAAAAAATAAAAAGTTAAATGCAGCTAAAACAGAGGATCTAGGTTGTTTTTAATAATATAATTTATAGTTAAAAACCCTCCCACTAAAAAGAAAAAAAACTCCAGCAACATATGGCTTTATCAGCTAATGCCTAATTAATTAAGAAATAATACCAATTATAAAGAAGCTCTTCCATAAACAGAAGAGGGAACAATTATTCTCTTCACAAAACTAGAATTTTACTGCAAAAAAATCCGGACAGATATCTTTGATGAACAAAATACTACCAACTATATGCTTATGAAAATTGATTTGCCCATCATTTACAAAATATTAGCAAATTGGATCCTTCAACGTATTAAAAAGATAATACATCATGACCGACTGTGTTTACTTCCAGTAATACACAATTTGAAATTCAAGCATTGTAATTCACCATTAAGAACTGAAGTATATGATCATCTTAATAGATGCACAAAAATTATTTGAAAAATTCAAAACAAGCTGCTTCAAGATTAGAAGCACTTGGGGCCAGCCAAGTGGCTCAGTTGGTTAAAAGTTGGCTTAGAGCTCGTGCTCTGAGCAACAGGGCTGCCGGTTCAAATCCCATATGGGCCAGTGAACGCTGCACCCTAGCTGAGGTGTCACTGAGCTGCCAACAGGTGGCAGGATGGCTCAGCTGGTGTAACAACAAGATCGCCTGTTCAATGGTGGGCTACGCCCGCCCGCAACTGAGACTGAACACAGCACCTTGAGCTTAGAGGCCACGAGCTGTCGATGGGAACCCAGACAGCGACTGGCACCCTCCACAACGAAGATTGAAGAACAACAACTTGTCTGTTCCCCTTCCCTAATTCCCCTCCCCCAATTCCCCAATAAAATCTTTAAAGAAAAAAAAGATTAGAAGCATTATTCAAAACCATTGTCTCTAGCGCTGGCTTGGGAAGCCAGCAGCCCCAGTTCGGGTCCCACATATGAAGGCCAGTGACACTGCCCTGAAAACAAAAAACAGAAAAACCCCAAAACCATTGACTCACATAAGATTTTTACAATCCTGTTTTTCAACTCAAAAGACAAGAAAGTATTTGCTGTTTTCTACAGTTCATCTGTAGAGTTAATATCTTCTTCAAAGGGTTTTATAAAGAAAGATTAAATGATATAATTTATGCTAAGTAATTAACATATAAATAAATTGTCCTTAAAATTGTTGCTATTTTGTTGTTGCAATTAGTATTAGAATTTTATTTTATTATAGTTAATAGAACAAGATTAAAAATAACTTTTTCTTTTTGTTTTCCATTTTTTGAATTAGTTTCAGGTGTACAACACAATGCAATAGTTATACTCTTTACCCCCCAAAGTGACAACCCCTCTCCCCCAGTTCGCCACCCCACTCCCCTCCCACATCATACATATCTATCACAACTCCCCTGACTCCCCTCCACAGTATACTCCACATCCCGTGACCATCCACATATTCAGTTGCAGTTGACATACAATACTATACAACCTCAGCTTCAGGTGTACAGTGCGGTGATCAAGCCTCTACTCCATCCATGAAGTGGTCTCCCTAACAAGACATGTGACTATCTGACGCGCCACAAAATTTTTACAACATTATTATATTCCCCGAACTGTGTTTCATATCCCTGTGGCAATATTGTAGTTGCCTATTTATGCTGTCTAATCCCTTCCCCGTCCCCCCATCCCCACCCCCCTCCCAACCAGCAACCCTCAGTTTTTCCTCTACATCTACGAGTTTGTTTACTTTGATCGTTCACTCAGCTCTTCAGACTCCACACACAAGTGAGATCACATGGTACCTGTCCTTCTCCGACTGACTTATTTCACGCAACATAATAGTCTCTTCACAACATTATCAATTACATTCCCAGAACTGCCCCCATCTCCCTGCGGCAACATTGTAGTCCCACATACACTGTCCAAAACCTTCCCCCTCTCACTCATCCCCATCCCTCCCAGCCAGCAACCATCAGTTTTTACTTTATATCAACTCTTTCTGTGTTGATTTTCTGTCTAAAGGTCTGTCCATTGGTGACAATGGTGTTGAAGTCCCCTACTATGATAGTGTTACTGTTGATCTCTGACTTTATGTCTGTCAAAATCTGTTCCATGTAATTAGGAGTTCCTATGTTGGGTGCATAGATGTTTATTAGGGTTATAGTGCCCTTCTTTGTCTTTTATTGTAGTCATTTTAAAGTCTGTTTTGTCCAAAATAAGTATTGGTACTCCAGCTTTTTTTTTTCTCATTTCCATTTGCCTGAAATATCTTATTCCATCTGTAAACAGCATTTACATGGGTCCTATTTTCTTATCCATTCAGCCACTCTCTGTCTTTTGATTGGAGCATTTAGCCCATTCACATTTAAAATGATTATTGATAGGTGCATATGTATTGCCATTTTGTGATTTGTATTCCTGGTCTCCCTGGGTTAGCTTGTTTACTCCTTTCTTTTGTTTAGAAAAGCCCTTTTAACATTTCTTGCAATGCTGGCTTGGTGGTAATGAATTCTTTAAGCTTATCCTTTTCTGAGAAGCTCTTTATTTCTCCTTCAATTTTAAGTGATAGCCGTGCTGGGTAGAGCAATCTTGGTTGTAGGCCTTTATTTTGTGTCACTTTGAGATTCTCCTGCCACTCCCTTCTGGCCTGCAGAGTTTCTGTAGACAAGTCAGCTGTTAGCCTAATAGGAGTTCCTTTGTATGTAACCTGCTATCTTTCTCTTGCAGCCTCTAGGATTCTGTCTCTGTCTTGAACCTTTGCCATTTTAACTATGATGTGTCTTGGTGTGGACCTGTTTGGGTTCAGCTTGTTTGGAACCCTCTGCACTTCCTGGGCATGTATGTTGATTTCCTTCACCAGGGTAGGGAAGTTTTCAGTCATTATTTTTTCAAATACATTTTCGACCCCTTGCTTCTTCTCTTCTCCTTCTGGTATTCCTATGATTCGAGATGGTTGCGAATCACTTTGTCCCAAAGGGCTCTTAAACTGTTTTCATTGTTTTTTTATTCTTTGGTCTTTTTGCTGTGCCAACTGGGTGATTTCTGCTATTTTATCTTCCAAATCGCTGATCTGCTCCTCTGCTTCATCTACTCTACTAGTGATTCCTTCGAGTGTGTTCTTCATTTCAGTTATTGTATTCTCTAGTTCTAACTGGTTGTTTTTTATGATTTCTCTATCCTTCCTTATATCCTCACTAAGTTTGTTCAACATTCTTATCAACAGTGTTCTAAACTGTGTCTCTGAAAGGTTGGATCCCTCTGTTTCATTTAGCTCCATTTCTAGAGGTTTCTTCTGATCTTTTACTTGTGACATGTTTCTTTGTTTCCCCATTCTGGCTGTCGCTCTGGGATTGCTTTGATGTGTTAGATAGATCACCAGGAGAGCCCTGGCTGGATCACGCAGGCACACAGCTCACGGCCCAACACTCCCAGGAAACCTCCCAGTCTCAGCCTGTCCCAATCAGCCGCTCGCAGATCAGACTGAGCAGCCCGACAACCAATCACCAGCCTGGCGACTCTGCAAGCGGAGTGCGCGGAGAGCGGGGACCTGAGGTGGCTTGCGCACTCCCGGGTCTCAGTGAGCAGCCTATTGGAGCCGGAGCATGCCCACCAGGCGTTGCCCTGGCAATGCAGTATAAGCCGGGTGGAGGGTGGGGATCCAAGGCCGCAGGCGCACGCACACATGCACTTCTGCGCCAATTGCACCGGACCAATGAGGTCTCGGACCTGATCCTCCGTGGGCGGGCCCAAGCCCGACAAAATGGCGCCCTCCCTACGCCACTCGCGTGCAGGCTCCGCACCACGGGAACCACAGTCCAAACACCTCCAGCCTTTGCACCAAAGGTGCTCAGTTCAGTCCGTCCCCACAGGCTCCCGGCTCACACAGCCACTCCCTCCACCGGGAACCAGGTAAGTGCTCACCGGCGAGCAAGCCCGGGCGCCGGCCCCACTGATTCTCCAGCCGCCCTCAGCCTCACCGAGCTGAGCAGAGAGTCCTCACTAACTTACTGCCGGCTGTCTTAGAACTCCTCTTCCCGGCAAAGGAGCGCTGGGCTGGGGAGCTTGGGGTGCGGCCGGAGGGTCTCCCCCAACCAGACAAGCTTCCCACAGCTGGGGCCTCCCTCCCGGGGCTCGCCCTCTCTCGTCTCTGCCCGTCCTACCAGACCCGACGCGGCCTCCTCTTTAAGTTCTTCGTTTAGTGGTTCTGTTCCTCCAGTGTTCCGGGACCTCCGGGGTTGAACGTTGTATAATTTGTTTGTAATTTTGGTGTGATCCTGGGAGGCAGTTAGCACAGCATCTGTCTATTGCACCATTTTATCAGAAGTCCCCCAAAATAAATTTTTCTTTATGATTTAGGTAGGAAAAAATAATAGCATGAATGTACCATTTTAAAATATAGTTTTACAAAATAACCAAAATATAAGTTTAAAAAAAAAATTCTCATAAAGGAATTCCATATTATTGTGAATTCAAGCAACAGCACATACTTTCTTTATGCCTATTTACCATACATATTCAGAAAAGTTCAAGGGGATAAAGAGTAAATACAGCTTTAAAGCAGTAGTATGACTTAAATATAGCACTTTCGACAAAAGTCCAAATGAGAAATAATCCTTTTTTCTTTTTACTTCCATCAAGCCATTTAATCTGTTATAGCTCAATCCTTCTGAAGTATTTTATGGATTATGGCTTTAAAATTTTTGTTATTATTTGTAATCTACTATCATTTCACTGTTTTTTTGTCTTGGAATTCTTAGAACCATTCTTTTAAAAGAATATCCTTCTTGAAAAATGGTGAAAAGTGATATACAATTCACTGTATGTGTTCGGTAATTGCACTGCAAAATAAACAGTAAGAGTTCCATTGACCTATTCTTTGGAGAAACAATACATGGAATAGTAAGTGAAATAAATGTTGCAGTGTTAATAAAAACAATACACAGTTTATTTGCTGCATGTATTTACTTCAATAATTTTGAAGAGACTGCAGATGTAGGCATATACTTCTGTCTTGTGAATTGTGTGCATGTACATTTAACATTCGAAAGCCATTGAATTTATAAATAATCAGTGTGCTTTTCTGTTATGAATATGAAAAATTAAAGCATCTATGTAATTGCCAAAATAACTATTTGTTTTCTCTAAGGAAAAATGTGCAAATTAATTCCTAATATAAATTGCTCTAACTACCTGTTTATGGAGAAATAAGAGCCTTTTAAGTTTAAAAGGTTGCATTGCCCATCATGACCCTGCTTTTCCCTTAAGCTGTTAGAAAAAATAGGAAGTAAGAATTGGACAAGTGTTTTGCAATTGAAAATTGCCAAAATTCATTTAGAGAAACTGGAAGTGCAGGCACACTGCTGTGGATTGAATCGTGTCTCCCCAAAAGATAGATGAAGTCCTAACCCCATACTTATGAATGTGACCTTATTTGGAAAGAGGTCCCTTGAAGTGTAATCATGCTTCGAGGGGGCCAGTCTGGAGTGGGGTGGACCCTGGGTCTAATCACAGGTGTCCTTACAAGAAAAGACAGAGACACAGAGGGAAATACTGTGTGATGTGACCATGTAGGCAGGGAGACTGGAGTGATGCATCTCCAAGCCAGGGAACACCAAGGTTGTCAGCAAGGACCAGAGAGGTGGAGGGGCTGGAACACCCCCCCACAGCACCCCCAAAAGGACCTAGCTAGCACTTTGGATTTGGACGTACGGCTTCCAGAACCGTGATAACATTAATATCCGTTGTTTGAAGCCACCCAGTTTGGGATAGTTCATTTTGGCAGACCTGGGAGCATAGGATCAGAGGGCAGAATTCGTAAATTCGCTCCTAGTTCCAGCTCGAGAAGCAACCAGATTCAGAGTCCATGGTGAGCGCTCAGCGTGTTTGCATCTGTGAGGCTAAAGCTGAACATACGTTTTATTCACGTGATGGATAAAGGCCAGTGGCAGCTTCCCAGCCAGCCTCCCAGCGGAGCAGCATGGGGCCAGCAGCACCATGTCTGACAACACTGGTCCCAGCAGGCAGAAGCCCTTAGTTCATCACACGGAGGGAGGACTCTGGAAGCCACCACCAAATGTCCATCACGGTGGCTTCAGGGGGAGTGGAATGTCCGAAACAAAGTTTGTGGTCCTGCTAAGGGTCAAGTACCACTTCCATTAAAACTGATGGTGGCAAAAATATGGCAAATTTCAAACCTGTAGTTTAATACCAGGCCATGAGGCCAGGGACACTCCACAACTGCACAGAACATTTCCAAACACATGAATATGTGTCATCACGTTTGCGTCTCGTGACCGTGGTGTACGAGCAATGATTCCAATCCCTGTTTTACAGTGAAGTTGCGAGACAGGTTAAGAAGCTGATACAGGGATAAACAGCCATTGTAATGGCAATTAGGACTTCTAATGTGCATTTTAGTGTTATTGATGCAATCACATGCTGAGCTATCACAACACCATTTTCTCAAAGCCTGCTAAGGCCTTTAAAATTTAATCAACTTATCTGAATTATTCCCCTCATATGAAATTCATATATGCATAAAAACATATACACACACATACACACAAACTAATGTGATTTGAAAGACTCTACGTCAAGTTTGTGCAAGTTGGTCATCATACATATATATCTTGACTTCCAGGTTCGAAGTGAAGGCTAATTGTTAATGTCATCCGTTGGCATTTCTCTGGGGCCTACACCATATTTTCCCTTGAATTTTAATTTATATCCCTGACATGTAGTAACGTGGCCATGTTTTCAGCATTCTACTGGCAATTTCGTTTTCATTTTTATTTGTGCTCTGCTGGTACCAGAGATCAGCCGTCCCCGTCTGCAGCCAGGATAGCATAGCACGCACTGAAGCCGGGCCTAGGCAGCGCCGAGCGGCTCCGATCAGTCCCCACCGGACCCTCCATTTGTCTCCGCCAGACGGCTGGCAAGTGGCTGGCATCACATTCTCGCTTCCTTTGTGACTGCTCCAGGCCCACGGCCTGTGGGCAGCACAGCTCAGTTCTAACTGTAGGACTTTAGGCCGCTTTAAATAATTGCAGATGCCTTTTAAGTAGTATGTTTCCAGAAAGCTTTGTTTTTAACCCCACACATGTCCATCTTCAATTATTAAGAATTTGACCAAATCTGGATGATGCTAGAAGCTTGATCTTATATTGGGTAAGTTATTTATAAAGGGGTCTTGATCAATTGATTAGAATATCTGAAGATTCCCCAAGAATCAGAAAAGATATTGTTACATTTTTTCATATATATAGTCATGAGCCGCATAACAATGGTTTCATCAGTGATGGGCCACATATGTGTAAACGATGGCAGCATGTCCAGGTGTGTCCAGGTGTGCAGTAGGCCACACCATCTAGGATGGTGTAAGTGCCTCGGTGATGTTTGCACAATGACCAAATCGCCTAAGGACGCACTTCTCAGAATGTATCCCCTTCATTAATGGCATGCGACTGTATGTATATTAATTCTAACACATATTTAAAGAAGAATTAATGCCAATCCTTCTCCAACCATTCCAAAAACACTGAAGCAGTGTGAGCACTGCTCCACTCATGAGGTGTTACCCTTATATACCAAAGCTACATGAAGACACCACAAGAAAAATATAAGCCAACCTCCCTGATGATCAAAGATCCAAGCGTCCTCACCAGAATATAAAAAAATGAATTCAACAATCCATTAACAGGGTCATACACCATGGCCAAAGGGACTTACCTCTGAGTCCAAGGAGCTTTCGGCTCCATCAAAGTCAGTTAATGTGATACAGTACATGAGACAATGGAAGGTGAGTCACATAAGTACCTCAATAGACACAGAAAAAGCACCTGAGTAAATTCAACATCCTTTCATGATAATGACTCTCAAGGCAGTAGGAATAGAGCATAATTACCTCAGCATAATACAGGCCATACATGAAAATACAGATACTATCCTATTCCCCAACGAGAAATGCAAAGCTTTCCACCAAGATCGAGAAAAAGGCAAAGATGCCGAGTCCGCCAGTTTTGTTGGACATAGGACTGAGACCCCTACTCAGAGCAGTGAGGCGAGGAAGAGAAATAAAAAGCATTCAAATAGAAAAGGAGGAAGTAAAACTGTCTGTTTATAGAGGATATGATAATATGTATAGAAAATCCTAGAAAACTCTACAGAAACTGGTTGGACTAGTAAACAAATTTAGTAAAGTTACAGTACACAAAATCACTATACAAAACTCAGTGCCACTTCTACACACTAATAGCAAAATGCCTGAAAAGAAAATTAGGAAAACAATCAATTTAAAATAGTAGTAAAATAATAAAATACTTAGGCATAAACTTAACTATGGGAGTGAAAGCTTGTACATGGATATCTATAAGACTTTGATTAAGAAATTTAAAGGCACAAACAAATGGAAAGATATTTTTTGTTCATGGATTGGAACCCTTAACTTTTTAAGATATCTATGCCTTAAGTGATAAACAGATTCAATGCAATCCCTCTCAAAAACCTAATAGCATTTCTTACAAAGATAGAAAACAATTCTGAAATTCATATGAAACTACAAAAAACCCTAAATAGCCAAAATGATCTTGAGAAAGAATGAAATTGGAGGCATTATACTTTCTGATTTCCAAAACTACAGTAATTAAGGGCTGGCCGAGTGGCGCGGTGGTTAAGCGCTGGCTTGGGAAGCCAGCGGCCCCGGTTCGGGTCCCACATACGAGGGCCAGTGACACTGCCCTCAAAAAAAAATACATGCAAAACTACAGTAATTAAAACTCTCAGATACTGGCATAAAGGCAGAGATATACCAATGGGACAGAATAGAACACTCAGAAATGAATTCATGCAAAAATGCTCAACTAATCTTTGACAAAGGTGCCAAGAACACACAGTGGAAAAAGGTAGTCTTTCACCAGTCTTTCAAATGGTACTGGAAAATCCCACATATAGCAATCAATGGCACCCCTAACTAACACCACACATAAATATCAACTCAGAATGGCTTAAACATTTAAACACAGGGAGCAAGTCTTGTGACATTGATCTTGGCAAAAATTTTGTGGATATGAAACCAGCACAGGCAACAAAAGCACAAACAGGAAAGTGGGACTTCAAGAAACTAAAAGGCTTATGGATAGCGGTGGGGGGAAAAAAATCAATGTTGTCAAAAGCCAATCTACAGAACTGAAGAAAATATTTGCAAACCATATATCAGATAAGGGATTGGTTCCCAAGATATAGAAGGAATTTCTGTTGCTCGAGAGCAAAAAAGCTTATAGCCAATTAAAAAAAAAAGGCTAAAGAATTGAATAAACATTTCTCCAAGGAATGCATATGAATGACTAATAGTTATATGACAAGGTGCTTAGTATCGCTAATTATCAGGGAAATGCATAAAAAAATCACCATGCCATATTACCTCACACCTATTAGGATGGCTCTTATCAAAAAAGAAAAAACCTGGGCTGGCTGAGTGGCGCATTGGTTAAGAGCTGGTTTGGGATGCCAGCGGCCCCGGTTCCGGTCCCACATATGAGGGCCAGTGATGCTGCCCTCTACAGCCAAGATGGTGAACAACAGCTCCACCTGGAGCTGGGCTGTGCAAGCCCCGGGGACGGTGTAGGCTGCAGCCCCTGCTGCAGTGGGCTGCCATAGGCTACAGTGAGTGGCCGGCAGCCAGCATGAGCTGCCAATAGCTGCGGTGAGTGACCAGCCAGAGGTCGGCGACTGATCTGCCTCATCTGGGAAGAGCGCAATGACGATACCAACATGGGCCAGTGAAGCAACATCCTCCACAACCAAACTGAAGAACAAAAAGACAGAAACTTGTCTGTTCCTGTTCCCCGGTTCCCCAACACTGTTCCCCTCTCCCAATTTCCCAATAAAATCTTTAAAAAATAAAAAAATAAAAAGTAAATAAAAAAACTAACAAAAGCATCCCGTGTTGGCAAGAATGTGGAGAAATGAAACTGGTACACTGTTAGTGGGGATGCAAAATGGAGTAGCCACTGTGGAAATCAGTATGGAGGGTCCTCAGAAAATTACGAGTGGAAAGACCATATGACCCAGCAATCTCACTTCTGGATACTTATTCAAAATAACTGAAATCAGGAGCTTAAAGTGATATTAGCATTTCCATGTTCGCTGCAGCAATATTTACAATAGCCAAGATGTGGTGCCAAACTAAATGTGTATTGAGGATAAATGGATAAGGAAATGTGAGGTACACATATGGTGGGATATTGTTCAGCCTCAAAAATAAGGACACCCTGCTAACTGCCACATCATGGGTGGACTTAAGGACATGACACGGAGTGAAATAGGCCAGTCCCAGAAGAGACTCACGTGCGGCACATCAAGCAGTCCGACCCAGGGGGGCGCAGAGCAGAGCTGTGGCTCCCAGGGCTGGGGCAGGGGAGCAGAGGGCGAATAACAAGGGGTCGCCTTTTCAGTGATGCAAGGGGCGTGTGTGCGGAGATGCGTGTGCGGCGTGGCGTCTGTGCGCACTGTGCGCTGAACAACACTGGACGGTCCACTCGACAACACTGTGCCATCCACTCAGCAATCCTGTGCTGTCCACTTAAAAGTCTGCTCAGAGAGTGGAGCTCATGTTAAGGATTCTTACCACAATGCATTTTTTTAATATAAAAAACAATTATTACATTTTATTTATATTCTTTGTTGCATTACTGAAAACACTCTTATTCCCTATCAAAATGGAGTGAGGCAAGCAAAGGACTTTGAAAGTGCCACCCTTCAGAGACCTTCCCTCTGTTTTGGCTATCACTGTAAATTGATGGCAGGATGTCAAAAGCTTTCCCCAAGCCTGGGGACTATTTTTTTAATTCGCCAGAGCAATAAACCGTTTATGGCTCTGGTGTTAAAGACTGCTTGTTGGAACAGTGGGAATTTAGAGATGGCTCGATTTCATACTTGGCCTCAGCGTCATGGTACAGATTTTACAAGGGGAGTGATAGATTGGAAGCCTACATCATAAACACATAGCAAGATTTCAAAAAAAAAAGAAGAAAAAAAAAGAATGAAAAATTGTTTCAATTCATTTTCCCAGCTATCAAAAAAAAATTCCAAAGCTATATGAAAAAAAAATGGAATACAGGCAATGCTGCCAACAATAACAGTGCATTTTTATTTGAAAAGCTACCATCAAGGTCCCAAGGAGATCATTCCATTTTAGAATGGACATAAAACTCCACTCACCTATTGGCGCGTAGTTTTTCAGGTTCAGTGAGCCAGCCCTCCTGAGAGGCCTCTGCTCTTGTGTTGACTGACCCTGGGTCCTCTTCCCCGCGCCCTTCCACTCCCAGCGCGTGCTGTGCACCCCCGGCCCCACGCCCCGGCGCAGGGCCTGGCTGCTGCAGCCGCCTCCCCGATGCTCACACCTGGACCCCCCGCCTCCCGGATGCTCGCACCTGGACCCCCCGCCTCCCGGATGCTCGCACCTGGACCCCCCGCCTCCCGGATGCTCGCACCTGGACCCCCCGCCTCCCGGATGCTCGCACCTGGACCCCCCGCCTCCCCGAAGCTCGCACCTGGACCCCCCGCCTCCCGGATGCTCGCACCTGGACCCCCCGCCTCCCGGATGCTCGCACCTGGACCCCCCGCCTCCCGGATGCTCGCACCTGGTCCCCCCGCCTCCCGGATGCTCGCACCTGGACCCCCCGCCTCCCGGATGCTCGCACCTGGACCCCCTTCCTTCCTCGCGCGCCAGCATCTGTCTCCTTTCCCTTACTCTCCAGGACACGTTTCTCACAGGCGCTGTGTCCAGCGTACATTCCCTTAGTCCCGAATCTTTCCTGCTCCCAGGGCGTCCCTAACAGGTACATGGCCTTCGCGACCCTTTACAGAAGCGGAGGAGTTCAACGAGAAAGTATACAGGCGGGAATATCACCTGCGTAACAGACGGGTCTCGGTTACCGTTAGAAAGGCGGCTGCACGAACACTGAATGCCCCAAGGCCCAGGGTGGGCTCTTCCAGGGGGCTGGCAGGGGGTCCCGGGGCAAGCAGGGCCTTCTGAGGCCGAGCCTGTCCCGGGGGAGGAGGCATGGAGGTAAGGGCCCTGCTCAGGGCTCTTACCCAGAGGGTCCTCAGTTATCTCCCTGCCCTGGAACTAATGCAGGGCAGGGAGAGGCCAGCGTGTACACACACACGTACACGTGTACACACACACACACGCAATTCTTTCATGGGGGCTTGCAAATGGATACTCCAAAATTACAAACAGCACCCACCAACCTCTCCATTCATGTTGGGGTTACTGTTAAGTGTTAATGGAAAGGAAGAAAAGACCTTACTTCTAAAGCAATTTCAGAATTCCGGACCTATGGGAAGCTGGTATTACTCCCACAGTTACCTCGACTTATTTCAATTCTGTATCTATGTTTATAAAGACTATTGGTCTGCTGTTTTCTTTTCTTGAAATGTCTATTTTTACATTTCAATATGAATTAGGCAAAGGTCTTAGAATGAGTTTCTTTTCTTGGAAGAATTTGTGTAAGGTCGGCTTTATTATTCCATTCTCAATGTTAGATAGATTTCAATAGTGTGTCTCTTTTAATGGGAAGATTTTTAAATTACAAAACCTGTCTTCAATAGACACACAGTTACTCAGGTTATCTATATTTTTTCTTCATGAATTTGGGTGTTTTTCAAGATTAAAAAATTTTTACCTTTTTATCTAATTTACTGGCATAAGCCTTTTTATGATATCTTTTTGATATCTGTACAAGCATTAGTGATGTAGTATTTTTCATTCTTGATCATTCTGATTAGAAGTTTATAATTTTATTAATCTCTTCAGAAAAATCAGATTTTGACATCATTGATTTCCTCTAGTGATATTCTTTATTCATTTTCATTGATTCCTGATATTATATCTATCATTCTTTTTTTCTGCTGGGTTTGGTTTAATATGTATGCTATTTGTTTCTTAGCTTGTCCTGTGGGAGGCTTAGCTCATTTATGTGAGACCTTCCTTCCTGACAAAAAAATTAAAAAAAATCAAAGCTATACATTTCCTTCTGAGCACTGTTTTAAGTGCATCCCACACATTTTGATATATTGTTGTTCATTTCTGTTCAGTTCAAAATATATTATAATTTATCCTGTTATTTCTTTTGATCTAGGCATTATTGAGGAATTTATTGTCTAATTCCAAAATCGGGGGTATTTTCTACATTCCTGGATATCTGATTTAATTCTGCTGTGATAAGAAAACATAATTAGCATGGTATAAACCCTTTAAATTTATTGAAATGTCCTGTGTGGCCCACGGTATGATGTACCACAGTCAACCTCCCAGGTGCTCTTGAAAAGCAGGTGTAGCTGTCGGTTGGAATGTTCAATCGCACAAAACACATTTACCTTCACAACACAAAATCCAGACGGCAAAGTGACGTGTCAGAAAATCAGCAATAGGGCTGGCCGAGTGGCGCGGTGGTTAAGCGCTGGCTTGGGAAGCCAGCGGCCCCGGGGTTCGGGTCCCACATATGAGGGCAAGTGACACTGCCCTCAAAAAAAAGAAAAGAAAAGAAAATCAGCAATAAAATAATGATAAAATGCCACAGGGCAAGAGAACATATTTGGGAGATTAAATCAAGAACGCATGCTTTCTAAAACAAAGGTAGGGCCAGCCTAAGGCATAGGGGCAGCCCAGCAGATGCCAGGGCTACTGGTCAGTAGTCCAGCTGAGAGCAGTTATTCACAAAGCTTTCCACAAAGGAAAATGGAAGTTCCGGTTCTCATATTTTATTAAATTATGAAATGAGAAGTAGTAGCTTTTTCTTCTATTTCTCCTTCCTCCATGGCTTTTCGACCTGGAACCTCTAAGGTCAATCTGTTACCTGCAATAGCAGTGTGAACCAAAATGATGCAATGAGGAGTGAACCAAAGAAACTTTTGGTTTCCCAGTTTGGGGCAGCTAGAAACTCAGTGGTGTTCTGACTTTTCAGCAAAGCAGTTATGGGTCTGAGCATACACAGGCCTTTGAAATTGGTTGGTTGTTGTAATTGCTGTTGCTTATTCTGAAAGGGCCCTCGGAATTGATACCGTGGGAATGCTACTGTATGGGGTGGACAAATGTCAGCGATGTCAGACCATCCTCAGCCCTCCAGTCAGGCTGCATTGAAGGGAAGCATGGCACTGAGAGAAACAGGCTGAGTGCTGTGCGAGCCTGACTTTACCATCAAAGGGAGGTCAGAGTGGGCTGACTGACCAGGGTTCATGGTGGGAGACATGACAGACACGATTAACGGAGAAAATTCACCACTAGCCAGAAGGGGTGAGCCTTGTCGTGAAGTAACTGGAATAGAAATATGAATAAACTAATTTATTCTTCCACAAATTTCTATTACTTTATAATATTCTTCTATTTTTCTTGATTAGAGTGCATGAAACCATCCAAATTCAAGCAACACAAAATCCAAACATGAATTACATGGAAGTGAAAATTTCCAAATTGTTACAGCACCCGAGAAATTACTGTTGTCTAGCAACCTGAATATTTCATCAGCTTTTTTCTTACACTTACAAGTGTATATTTTTTATAAAAAATGGATTATGCCTTATACACAAAATGTAATTTTGTTTTAGCTATTCTAAAATATTTGCCTCGTGTGGCCAAATGGTGTTAGTGGCTGGTGGCTGCTCTGCTTACACCCTTTACCATGCTAGGAAACGCAGCTGTCCATCAACCTTCAGCATTGCACTGTAGTTTCTTCTAAGGATATGCTATAATTTATTATGTTTTGTTACACTCTTTCTGATGAATATTTGAGTTATTTTTAACATGTCACTAATATAAACAGGGCTGCTTTCTTGTACATAGCTTTTCAAACTTGAAGAAATATTTCTAGAGAACAAATTGCTGGAAACAGAAATGCCACATTATAAAATAGACACTTTTATTATTTTACTAGACATTACCAAAATGCTTTCTGAAATGTGGTGTCAATTTATACTGCCACTAAGACTGTCAAACAGTGTCCACTGTCTCCCCACAGCTTCACAGTAGGATATTCTCTATTCATGTTAAAAACATTAGTAGCCCAGGTGAAATTTTGTTTTTGTTTGAAGCTATCAATTCTGTAAATTTTAGTATGGTTGGAGATACATTAATATGTTAATTAGGCCACATTCTTTTTCAGTGAATTACCCATTCATATCTTTAGCAATTTACTATGATATTCCAGCCAAAATTGAGTATGCCATTTGTTAACAGGATTTTACAGGCAGGAAAATAAACCTATGTGCCTCCAAAATCCATACATACAATATTTGACCTGCAAAAACCGTGCTCAGTAATAGTAATTGTTGGCCCATTTACTATAAATGGGGCATGAATGTTTTTCTAATGTTCCTTCTAATTTTCCTTGCATTAACTATATTTTTAAAAAGCATCAACTATGAGAATTATGCCACTATTTATTTCCAGAAGAAACACATTTGTTCTGTCAAAGCTCTTCTCCTGTATTTATTGATAATATCTCCGGATGTAGACAACCAGCGTCTCAAGTATATATGCATTTACATGACATATACTAGTTACTGCTACCCCCAGCAAGTGTCTGGGGTTTGCAGAGTGCTGCGTAGATCTTAGGAATCTGTATATTACTCCAAAAATGAGTCACAGTTGAATATTACCTAGCCCAATTCTCACTCCCATGCCCAGAAAGATGTTTCCTAAAGCATAAAATCTAGCACTTTCAGTCCTGGCCATATTTCCTCCTGGGCCATCTTTGTATTACTGGACAAGTCTGTTCTTTATGCTTCTTTTCATGCCTCTTAATATTCTTTGTTATTCTCAAAACGACTGACATACAAAGTAATTATATCTTTAATAAACTGCTTCTCTTGCATTTTTTACAAAAGCATAGCAGCTGAGCTGACCACATGCCCACAGCCGCCATGACCCACCATGTACATGGCCCACTGCCCACAGCTGTCAGTTCCAAGGGCACATGTGTAGAGACTGGGCTGCATTCGGAGATGCTGTGGGATGCAGACCCTCCTGGCAGAGAAACCGGCCTGGCTGGAACCGATTTCATTTATATCATACAAGACTCCTTAAAGCATAAAATTTTTTGTTTCCTTTTGTAATTTCCATGACATATTGAGTTAAAAAACAACAACACTACATTGGCTTCCTAAACCCTGAAAGTAATGTTAAATCTTTCTAGAAATCAATATTGTTCACAAATATTGGGTGGTCAGAAAAGTCATGATGCATTTTTGCAACAGAAAAAATACATGACTTTTCTGACAACCTAATATTTTTAAAAGCTGTGTTTCCTCCATTTCTAGGGCTTCAGTTTTGTGCAGGAATTATGGGGGACATTGATCGTTATGCACTGCTTGGGCCCTTCGTGGTGTATGAATTTAGCGCTGAACACCGCACATTCTGAGAACAGCAACATCAACGTCCACACAGGAAAAGAAGCGCAGAGCAGGGCTGAGCCTTGCAGACATTTGTATCTGTAAGATACAGTGCCCACAATCGAGGAAAAGGTCACTCCAGAAGGCAAGCTGACCATTTCCAAATACTGGAAGGGCATCTATCCTGGACAGGGTCTCATTATCGTAATCCATCAAATCCAGCACAAGGGACGGTCCCAGGGCAGATCTGAGCCCACACTCAGGAGGAATTCGATGGTGGTGATCGCAAAGGTGGACTTCCTGCTCCAGGAGGCTGTCCATCCTTGTCTCTGATCTCAGGCTCAATGGCCCCTAGGAAGCCAGGCGATTGGCAGGATTGAGTGTCACATATGTGGGTCCAATGAGTGGCTCGACAAGCAAGTGCTAGCTTTCTAAGGGAAGGGTGGGCAGTGGAGTGGAGTGAGGACCAGATGTATGGTGCTTAATTGTAAGCATCAACTTCACTGGTCAGCAGGTGCCCAGATATTAATAAAACATCACTTCTAGGGATGACTGAGGATGTTTGTGGGTGAGCTTTTCTCCTTTTCAGTAGCCTGGCAAAGCCCCAGGCATGCAATACAATTGCCAGTTGCCCTATCCAACCACCATTCACACCACATCTTTCTCCAGTGATGGCCCGTCTTTCGCTCTCCTTCAAATCAAAACAGTAAGGGAGCTGTCCTTGGTCTCTGTTTTCCATATTCTCTTCTTAGCCCACCTATTCAGGCTTCGCCTCTCACCATTCCAGAGAGACTGAACCTCTCAAGGTCTCAAGCGTCCCTTGTATGTTCAAATCAAAGGACCACATATGTCTATGCATTTGCATGGGGCTGCCTCTCTGCCTTTTGAACACATTCCTTTCACTGGCTTTCTTTCCTTCTCCATTCTCTTTCAGAGCTTTGCCTGGCTGCGTGCCACTGAATGTTACAGTAACCCCAGGGAACTCTGTGGGGTCCTCTCTCCTTCTTACTTATATATAAACTGCAGTTGATCTGCACAGTTTAACAATTTTAAATACCACATATATGTTAATGACTCCCTTAGGTTCAGATGTGACATGTTCTCGTGCTGGTCTAATGGAAATTGCAACATTATGAGCTCAAAACAAGGTCTTAATTCCCACCCACCCTGCCCACTACACCATTTCCATTCTTCTCCAGATCTATAAATGTCACCGTGAGCGATTCAATTGCTTAAGCCAAAGATTTTAGTTATCTTTGATTTCCTCTCTACTTCCTCACATTCAATTCATTGATTCCTGTCCATTCTCTCTGCAAAATGCACTCAGATGTGTCTACTTTCTTGCAGTCCTCCCTGCTCCAAATCCTTGTAATCCTTGACTTAATGCAACATGTCCACCATCTCCTCTTTAAAATCCTTTCTCCACACAAGGAGCCAGAGTGGTCTTCTGAAAAATATTTCAAAGCAATTGTGTCACAATCCTGCTTAAAATACCCTGAAGGCTTAAAATAAAAATCAACTTTGTTGGCCTGGCTTACAAAAATGAAAACAACAGAAGTGAATGAATAAAATCTGACTTGATCTTGAACCTTTTTCACCCAGGGCACTCCTGACAGGGAAGCTGGTTTTTCCGTGCACAGTGACATGATCCAGCATGGCGTGTTCACAGCAGCTCAGCTCCGCCCTCTGCCTGGACACTCATTTCCCTCCAGGGAAGCTCATTCTTCCCATCATACAGGCACTGCTAGATAACGCTCCCTGACTTTCCAACCTGGAGATAACCACTCAGCTGTGCTTTATTATATCATCTCTCCCATCTATTTTAGTCCTGGTATAAAAGGACTTTCCCATTTAGATTGTAATTGAAAACCTCTCTCCATGTGCATCCACATTAAATTACTAACAGCAATGAATAACTCAAGAATGAGTCTGTCCTATATGCAAAGAAATAATTTAATCTACCTGGGAAAGAAAGAATTCAATAAGCTTTCTTCCCTTTGCGTGTCCAATGGATGTTCACTATCAAATTTCCATTCCCTTTTCAGGTAAAAGATCAAATATTCCATTCCCTTTTCAGGTGAAAGCCTCCATTCATTCAAATGTTTTAAAATAAATTTTAGATTGCATATTTATTATGTACTGAGCACTGTGTAAGTAAAAAGAAGAAAAGCAGACAAGGGTCATGTCCTCATGGATTTTACATGCAAGTCAGAGAGGCAGACAATAAGCAAGTAAAAGGAATGCTTAATTTTATATCATAAAAAATACCCTAAAGGATCTCTCATCCTCTGATATCCACAGTCATTGTAATTGACAAGCTGACTGCAGGATATGTTTAATCCAGTTGGTAAGACAAGAAAATTATTATGTTCCATATGACGCTAAGAAGATTCACATTAAAAAAAAGTTCATGATGTAAATCAGTAGCCCAATTAAACATCTACCTCCCAAAGCATACTTCTCATCACCAGTGCCTTAAACAACGAAGTCAAGAATCCATTTTATGTACAGTTTCTTCCATGCCTAGAAAGCTTTTTAGAATGCCTTCATGAGGCAGCATATTACTTTTCTGAAACAATTACATTTTCTCAGACATTGGATTGATAAACTACCATTAACCTACTAAAAGAAAACAATATCTATCAGTCCTAGACAGATCAAGTAAATAAAATAGGACTCAGAAGCCCTAAACAGCATAATCAGTAAGGTAGGAAATGACTGTTCAATGACTTCCTTATGCTGAAGGACTAAGTTCTTATACTGAAGAAATGAGCAAAGGAAAAAGTTAAGTTTTTACTCTGCTTTTCAATAGGAATGCTATTTCAAAATCAAATAGCCCTTTCATGATAGAAAACTCTTCCTTAGAAAAGAGAACCAGCTAATAAATGTGTGGAAAAAGTGATAAAATTTGAGAATCATCATTTAGCATAACTTTCAAAAAATGATTGATTTAGAGAAGCATTGTCTTTGGATAATCAAACTATTATGAAAAAATATAGTAGAGAAGTGAATAGTCACCCAATGTTGAATTATCACCCCATGATACTGTAAACTTTAAATTAATATTTATGAAGGAAAATATGTATTTTGAAATGAGAAAAGTCAGAACTGATATGGACGTCCTTGTGGACACTGCACAGAAAAGAGGTCTGAGAGATGAGTGGGTCATCCTCAGCAGTGGTGGAACAAAGACAAAATTCCTCACAAGGAGGGCACAATAAGAAAGTGAAAAATCTAATAAAGACCTCTGAAAAGTGATGAATGCGGTCCTCAGATATTGGGGAAAGTAAAGGACCCTATGAGTCAAAAGAATGAAAGAAAAAAAAAAGTACACTTTGAATCTCATACTTGTAAGTCATAATGGAGTATTGCTAATTCCTTATCAAAACAGGTGATAAACATTGTGTTTATTAGGCAATGACACTCTACTTGGACAAAAATAATACAATATACACCACCATTACCAGATTAAGTATTTGACACCCTCTTCTAAACTCACAGGAAAGCATCAGTCAGAAAAATTATAAAATTTATAAAATATACCATCAGGATAGAATTCCTTCAAAAAAATAAAAAGATAATTTGAGGCTGTAACAAAGTAATTTTCTGAATGACTCTTTTGAATTCATTGTCTCCCATGTTGAATTATTGCACTGCATTTGGTTATAGCAGCTGAAGAAACATGTTCAGATGAACCGCTTTTTAAAAGGCTATTAGTCCTTCAGTGGAAACACTTGTTGGATAAGTTGAGGACATTGGAAGTATTATCATTAACCAAAAAAAAAAAAAACCCAAGACAAGTAATCTCAAGTGACTTCTCTTGGCCCTTTATGAGCCAACAGATTTTGCCAGTTATTAACAGATCTGCTTAGTTATTTATTCCAGGGGTCAACGTCGAGGCTGGGATAACCGAATCGCCTGCACCCACAACTACACTGGCAACAGTTACAAAGAAATTGAGAAACACTAATTCAGTACAATGTGAAGTGGTATCTGCCAAAATGTCTGACAAATAATGGTGGTGAAAATATATATAGAACAGAAAAAGTCTTAGAAAAGTTATAAATTTTGTGAAAATGTAAGGTGTCTAACACCTGTGGTTATTCATTCTATGATTCATCACTAGGTATTTTGCAAAAAAAGAAAAAAAAATGGAATTTATCATGTGTTAGTGAACCAGTAGTGTCAACATTACCTTTTTAGAATGAGACTTGGAATGCTCAGGAAACAAATAATGTATATATCAGAACTAATAGCTGTGGCTATCTAATGGAGCCACATCATTTATGACAGCTAATATGAATGGTGCTTTCTAGAAATCAGATTAATTGAATGTGAGGCAGGGAAGGCCGGATAATTGGTTACCCAGAGCAAGTATCTCTGGGTCACAGGCTTAGGAAAAAACAGAACAACAACATTCACAGAGAGTTTTCTTACCTTTACTTTGCACTTAATGCTCTAAAGAAACTGACTGTGTTTTATTATGGAATCCACCTGTGTATCTTATGTGTGAAGAATGTTTGAGTACTTGGGGGTGGGACAGACAGTGGAGACCTTGGTTTCAAAATGGGAGCCTTAGAACTAACCTAAAATATCTCTTGATATTTTTTAAATATCAAGAGAGAGATGAGCTCTGAATATCATGAAGACTTCTAGAAGGGCATGGAGCAGGGGTTGGGAGAAAGGGCCAAGTGGTAAGCGATAGATGATTTAGCACCTGAGTCCAACATATTTTTCCTAATTGGAAAAAGCCTCGGAAGCCTTGCCAACAAGCACAAAACCCATCCTACGGGTCAGGGAGTGCAGGTTTCCAAACAGGAAAAGGGGGGACTGAAATCAGTCTTGAACTCTGATACTTACAGGTGCCTCATCATCTTCTTTTGAAGGCATTAGGGCAGCATCACAAGTAACTCTTACTTTCTCTAGGTGACAATTGGCCAGTTCTCCTGTGTCATGCAGAATCTTTCATCCACTTACATTTTAGTCAGTAAAATTCTCCAAAGGATCTTTCCAAAAATAAGTAGGAATCTTTCCCTTTGTGATTCTTCAGAACAATGACGGAGGCCGATGGACGTTGGCAGGATACCCGGAAATTCTCAAGCAGAGTAGATTGGAAGGGGCCAACTTGCCCAGAACGCCAAGGAATGTGTTTCCTCAGTAACAGGTGCAGGATGCTTAAATGCATGAGAAACATTCCAACATTCATCCTAAGAGATGCTGCCCCACTATATCCCTTCTTAGAGAAGATAAGCTACAGAGAACGAGTGACATGTCATCTGTGTCCTCAGGAAAGCAGAGAGAGGATCATAAAGGTCAGCAGTCCAATACTAAAAGGGGTCTTAAATCATTTAATCAGACTCAGGGTCTTTAAGCACACATTGGTATACCATATAATTTTAAATTATTGAGAAATGATGTAATGATTAAATGATTCTTGTGCTTTGAGCAACTGGCACAGTCCTGATCTGATTTCCAAAGAAATTATTCTAAGTATATGAGGAATCATAATATTTTCTTATAACTGTATCTTCCAGAGTAAATTTCCACATTAGTAAGTTGAAACATGTGACAGTCATTTTAGAATATTACATCACAGTTTACCCATGAAGCATAATGCTGTTGGAAAACAGTTAGCTTACACATAGTACCCACCATGTGGTAGGATGAATAGTGGACCCACAGACGCCGACCTCCGTTTCCTGGAACCTGTGACTACATTGCCTCACACCGTCAAAAGGCATTGGCTGATGTGGTGAAGTGTAGGATCCTGGCTGTCTACCTTGGGATGGGAGAGTGCCCCGGATTATCCTGGCGGGTCCGATATAATCCCAGAGGTCCTTCTCGGCTGGAAGGAGGCGTGACTGCAGGAGGGGAGTGGGAGCCCAGTGGCGTGGGAAAGACCCCAGCAGCCTCTGTGACTGAAGAGGCGCCAGGCCCACGAGACAAGCAGTTCTCTCGAGCTGGGAAGGGCAGATTCTCCCGGGAGCTTCCAGGGACCCAACCCTGCCAACACCTCGATTTCACATTTCTAAACTCTGGAACTGTAAGATAATAAATTGTGCTGTTTTAAGCCACTAAATGTGCGGTCATTTGTTACAGAAATAGGAAGTCAACCCACAAGGTGAAGAAATTGGAACTCTTCAGAAACAAAGCACACAATTATGAAGACTTTCAAATGTCTTTTAAACATTTATTTACTGTATTTGCTAATGGGCTCTAGGCTGAGCTGTGTGCCCCCAAAGCTCACATGTTGAAGCCCCATTGCCCGATGCAACACCTTTTTGGAGATGGGCTTTTAGGACTGAACTAAGGTTATATGAAATCCTAAGGGTGGTGCCCTAATTCCATAGGCTTGGTGACCTACTGAGAAGAGACATCTCTGTCCCCTTTTCCGGGGCGGAAAGGCCCCAGCGCACAGGGAGAAGGTGCCTCACAAGCCAGGAGGGGCCCTCACCAGGAACCGCGTTGCTGGGCTCGTTGGCCTTGAACTTGCAGCCTCTAGAGCTCTTGGTGCTCGGCAGTGTGTCCATGGTGGTGTTCTGCAGCGGGGCTGAGGAACGCGCTATCAGTGGCAATGCCAGCTTACTGCATGGAGCAGTTAACATTTGTGCACCCCTCTGGGGACGCAGGGTAACTCAGCAATCATATCCGAGGCTGACCGTGCATCCAGGAGGAACTATTTACTTGAGTGATCAACGGCAAGAATCTAAAATTCTCTCCTTCTGTTTCCTGTCTGTAAAATTGGATGAATGACACTTCCTGGTTCCCTTGAAGATGGTGTAGAGGGTCCCCAGAACCAAGTGCGTGGGACCCCGAACTTTGCACATGAAGCCATTTCTCGGAGGAAATCTCAACACCAGCTGAGCACACCCACCAGCAAGGAACGAAAGCAGGCCACGAGGAGGTGCTGGAAGGTGGGACACCCAGTCCCGCGGGGCCCAGAGTCCGCAGAGAGTTCAAAACAGGGTGCTCCCTGACAAGAAACTGTGAACCCCACATCAGGCACCTCAGAGCGGAGGACCATAGCCACCTGGCTTTGAGACCCAAGACCCACCGGAACTGGCCTTCAAAGGGCTGGCAGTGTCACCTGGGGGCCGTGTGGGAACTGTCCCCAGAGGGGTGGCCTCAGTCGTGGATGTCACCTGCGGGGCTGGTGTACTGTGTGACATGCTCCGGGGCTGGGTGCTCTCTGGGATAGGAGCTACTGCCACCCTCGCCATCGCCCTCTGGCCCCAGGCTGGTGCCTCCGCGGGGGACCCTCCAGAGCCTAGGGTTGTGACTCCGCAGGGGGCACTTCTGGGCTAATGGTGACACTCCAATGGGGACACTGCCTGGCTTGGTATATTGCCAACAAAAACCACCAACTCAAGGGGGCTCCACACCCCAAGTTCACTGCAGCAATGTTCACAACAGCCAGACATGGGGACCACCCAGTGTCCTCATTTACAAAAGAAAATGAAGACTTGCCATTAGTGACATTGCACGTAGACCTGAGGGCATTATGCTGAATCACATCAGTCAGACGGAGAAAGACACCTACTGTGTGATCTCAGTAGGATGTGGGCTTTATAAAACAAACAAGAACATACACTCATGGACACAGAGAACAGAATGGCGATTGTCAGAAGTCGGCAAAATGAGTGGAGGGTCACACCATACAAACATCCAGTTATGACTAAACGAGTCCTGGCATGTGATGGTGACTATAGTTCACAACACTGTATTGTGTCATTGAAAGTTGCACAGGCAATAGTTCAGTGGTTACCAGGGAGTAAGGAGGAGGGGAGATTACAGAAGAGGGCAAAGGGGGTCAACTGTATGGGGATGGAGGGAGAGCTGACGCTGGATGGTGAGCACACAATGAGACATATAGATGATGGATTACAGAGCTGTACACTTGAAACCTGTGTGACTTTACCAACAAATGCTACCCCAATAAACTTTAATTTAAAAAAAGAACCTTCAGGATAAGATTCTGAAAAAAAAAAAAGTTCAGCAGATAAAAGTACGTTATAACCGTCAACAAATTAAAGTTAACTTAACTTGTAGTGCGTAGACTTTCAGGGATTGACCTGATAAATTTTGAGTCCAGAGGAAAGTATGGAACATAATTAATATTAGGAATAAAAACTCTAAGAATGAAAATTGGGACTGTTTAAAAAAAAAAGAAAGTTGCTAAGTGAGTGGATCTTTAGTTCTCATCACAAGAAAAAAATTTGTAGCAATGAACGGTGATGGATGTTAACTAGACTTACCATGGCGATCATTTCACAATATATACCAATATCAAAAAATTATGTTGTACACCTGAAACTAATATAATATTGCATGTCAATTATGCCTCAATTTTTTTAAAATGAAAGAACTATATCAGTTCCTATTGTGTAGGAAATTTGTGATTATCAAAACAAATAATACTGTAGCTAAGTACTGAAAACAATGTCTGGCCTGTACTAAAAAGGCTCCTATTGTTTTAACATTTTATTTCATTAAAGCAATTGCTTGAATGAACATAGTTCTAAATAAAATAATGTAGCATGGTTCAAATAGCAAAGGAGTAAGACACAGAAAACTTAATTCAAATTTCTTTTTGGTGATTTTGAGTAAATCACAATCTCTCTAAGTCTTGTCTTTTTCCTCATTCATATGAGGACACTGAGATTTAAATCTCACAAGTTCATTGTGAGGATAAATGGGAAAGGATGTATGTGAATGAATTTAGAACTAAGAGACACTGGAAGTATTATTTACTAGAATGAGTTACTATTATTTTATTGTTAATTTATTATTGCATGTCAGGAAGCAGAAACTACAAACCTATGGGACTTTTCACATTTATTATACAATTTAGAAAACGTATTGGGCTTTTGAAAACCCCTTTTCTGGCAGTTTTAAACTAGGTTGTCTTCTGCTTTGGGCTGCGCTCGCCTGGCTTGCTGTCACCTGGCACTGGGCTCCCTGAGGCAGAAGAGATAAGAAGGAGCCACAGTGCTTCTCCCTGGCCCTCACAGCCAAGCCCTGAGTTGTGGAGACAAGGGCAGACGGGAAGCTAAAAGCATGCTGGTCTTTCCTGTGGGGATTCTCAGGTGATCAGGCTGCCGGGCAGGGGCAGGGGGAGCAGAGCTCAGGCTCCTGACACGGGTGCGGCACTTGTGCTGAGATGGCAAGTTAAGGAGTACTGCCCTCGGAGCGCTGTGCTTCCCAGATTGTAATGCATCCATGCACTCTTCTTAAATGCACCCTCGCTTGTCCTTCCTACCTCATGCCGAGTACCTCCATTTTATCCTGGAAGAAAACACTCTTAATACCACTTATATTTTTCAAATAGGGAGGCCACAGCTGGGCTGAAAGGCGCGGGCAGCGATGGCACAGGGAGTGTGGGGGATGGCACAGGAAGTGTGTGATGGGGCTGGAATAGGAGTCTCAGTGGGTGAGCACATTTCATTTCTATTTTAACGCTAGGTACTAGGTTTTGCCAGTATTTATAGTTTTGATGTGGTTCCCCTTAAATCTACCATGAAAAATCTGGTGGATTGTGAGATGGCTCAGAGTGAACAGGTGTGGATATTCTGCACACATCTTATGTCTTTATTGATACTTTTATATAAGTGGTACTTTTTCTTGTTCTTATCCCTAACACTAATCAGTATTAAGGAAGGAAGGAAGGAAGGAAGGAAGGAAGGAAGGAAGGAAGGAAGGAAGGAAGGAGGAAGCCCTTAGTCACTTAAGGAATTAAGAACCATAGTTCCGATGCCCGCCCTGGGAACTGGGTGTGGCTGGTTAAATCAGGCACCAAATTAAGGGCTATACCAAAAAAAAATTCAGTAATCAAGATAAATACTATTTCATGTAACATTTTAAAAACTCAAAATCAGTGTAAAAACACATGATGAGCAAGATATTAAAATTTTAAATAAAGAATAGGTTTTAGAAAAAAAATTAAAGAAAACTTTTAAATAAAGTTTTATACAAGATGGATAGACACAGATGCGTAAACCCACGCCAATCAATCTACACAATTTCCAAACACAGTGAATTTAGCAAATTGTTAGGGGACATAAAAACTAGTTTAATAACTCTTAGAGTGCAGCATTTGTAATTTTACATTTATTAGCTTTGTTATAATTTACTGGGTTTGAATTAACAAATTTGTTGATGATTTGATTTCTCAAGAAAAAATACCAGGGGTGCCAAAAAGGTTATGCAAGAAGACACTTTGGTCAGCGTTGCCCAAGCAGTAGTTCACCATCATCAGAAGTGTCTGGACACTGATGGAACCACTTTGAGCACCTCTTGTAATTGCAGAAATCAAACGTGACTTGTATTCATTTTTTGTTATCCGTATATATTGTGTATTACAATTTTAATAATTTTTTCCTTTCTTAAAATGTGTGTACTTTTTTTGGCACCCTCTGTATAATGATTAGGTTTTGAAGCCATGGACCCCTCAGTCCTGCTAATCAACAAGTCACTTGTTTTCCCAGAGGGCAGCAGCTCTCACAGGGGAGACAGCGTCATCTTTACAAGATTGACATCGACAGAGATTTATGGGGTGCGAGACATGGAAGAATGATCTCAGTCCCATCTTCCCTATATATATGTGTGAGGTGTGTGTGTGTGTGTGTGTGTGTGTGTGTGTGTACGCACGCTAGAGAGAGAGAGAGAAGAGGAAGAGGAGATGATGGATAGATGGAGTGATAGATCATAGATCAATAGATAGATAAATGGGTAGACATGCAGATAAGCTGGGAAAGAGATGAAAACTGTCAGGGTGTGTTACAGAGTAGTGAATACGCTAGAACATTTCCTTTCACTAAATCAGGAGCAAGTTTCCTACCTTCAAGCTAACAGTCAGTATAAAAGGAAAATGTAGGATAATATCGAATTCACAGAGTGGAGTGCCGATCAGAAGTGGAGCAGGGGCAGCCCAGTTGTCACAGGAAGCAGGTGTCCTTCTGGAGCAGGCACCTGGAGGTTCTCTGAAGTGTGCAAAACACACTCTTCTCCTCCACATGTGCCCAGACCCCGCGTGGAGAGGCATGGAGACCTGAGATGCTTAATGGAGAAAGTAACCCTGTGATACCAGTGCAGAATGGTGCATTACGCAATACGTTATCATTTCTATCCCGTCATTGTTTAAGAGAAGGCAAGGCTGAGGGAAAGGCGATGTCCAATTGTGACTAATGACTATTCCTACAGACACACCAAGTAATACGTTAGTGCAGCTCCATTTTCATCCCCATTAGTATTTAAATGATTTGATTAGAAGTGATCAAATTCTTCATTGGACTTTCAGAATAATAATTAGGTAAGACTGTTTGCATTACTGGAATGGAACAAGAATAAGAAATTAATCAGCACCGAGTCGCTGAACGAGAGCCAGGCTGTGCTGACCACCGTGGTGACGCCCGGACAGGCTGCGTCTGGAGTGTCCTCAGGGCACCGGGCGCCGGGACGGCCTCCGAGGGGGCGGTCAGGTGCGAGGGGTGTGGGATGCACAGATCATGGTCTTTCTTCAGAGCACTTCCGGTTAATGGCACATTTATGCTCCTGTATTATAGAAGTTTTGGTGGCTGATGGAGAGGCCCTTACCTCTGTTTCCTTTGTATGAAACCACCTCATACTATAATACAGGCCATTTCAAGATTACTGCATCTGAAATTCTACACTTAGCCAGGTGGGCTTTCTTCCTCTACTTCTCACCCGTTGGTTAATGTTCATCAATAGTCTGGAGGTTGCTTACCTCCCTTAAGAGATGTGGTCACCCGTGGATGGGAGCCATTTCCTCCTTATTCCTCATACCTAGTAACTTCTGCACAGATTTTAAATTAAATGAACAAAATAATGAATTGACTCCATCACTTTGAAAGTTTTTCTCTTTGTCATAGAATTCCACATACAGAAAACAGGAAGCCAAGTTTTTAAGATTTAAAATAGAACTAATTTTTCTAATTTGATGTTAAATGCACAGATGGGTGCATAGTTTGCACATGTAATTAACCAGGATAAGTCTGTGGTTACCCAGACTTCAGATGGCAGACTTCCTTGGAGATAAACTTGTATGGCAAAAAGGGAAGGGCTCTGTCAGTTTCAGACACATAATGCATTTGCTCCCCATTGTGGTCAATGCATTACTACAGGATTCCTTTTAGAGCACAGACAATAGATGATATAGCTAGTGGGAATTTAATGCCATAAAATTTCACTGTATTTTTCATTGAAATAGATAAAAAATAAAGTTAACAATAAGAAATATGCTTTTGAGTCTTTTAAAGAATACCCTAGCATATGTAGAGATAGTCAAAATTTCCTAGATTATCTATGCTTTTGTATTCCACCGATTCCACAGAGGGTTTGAGGTTTGTTAGGGAAATATAGTTAGAAGCCAAATCTCTCGATCCAGGAAAACTCTCTATAAAAGAAGAGGAGACATAAAACCGTTTTTATCAGATGAGCATTAAACCAGAATGTCGTGTGCCTCCAGGACTACCCACTAAGAGACTGCGCAGATGGGGAATGTCTCCAATACAGCCCGCTACACGCATGTTCTCAGCGTGAACACTAACCAGTCCTCAGGTGAGGGGCCTGACAGCCCCATTTACTACGCACGGTGTTTGGGGGTGACCATCTGTGTTAGCTAAGTGGCTTTATCCAGAAGTAAAAGATCAGACCTCTCATAATTTAAAACAGGAGGTAGTTTCATAGCTTGGAGCAGGTGCCCAGGGAAGAGCTCCGGCCTCCCGCAGCTCTGAAACGATGACATTTCAAAGACATGGTCCCCAAGTCCTTGAGAAAGACAGTCCTGGGTCACAAAGCTGAGAAAAGACCTGTCTAGCAAAAAAAGAGAAGAGAGTACAACTCAGAGAGAGAAAAAGGTACTTACAAGTTTTCTGAAATAAACGGTCTGAGAAAAAGGGAGGGGATGGAAGTCTCTCCCATTATTTTCAACAGGGAGAATGAGACATCTGGATTTTAGTTTATATTTGTCCTCAGAGGCTGACTATATTGTACAATTTGATGAAAATACAAAGTTTAAATCAGAAGAGTAGTGGACGTTTTATTCTACTGCTTGGTTCAAATTTCGGATGACCACAGGTATTTTGTGTGTGTGTGTGCCTGTTTTACTGTAAGAAAATAGTACACAATGAAATAGGCACCTCTTGGAAAACCATATTTCCAGTGCAGGCTTTCTGCCTGTAAAAGGTCTGATTCAGAGTGCATGTCCATAAGGACCCTAATGGGAAAGACAGAGGCCTCCGAATGCTCTCACCAGACGCCGCCCGCTCCAGCGTTCTTAGCTTCCCAAGCGTGGGACAGATAAGAGGGACCTGGGGCGGTCACCAGATGCCGGTCCTCTCGGGGAAACAAGCAAACAAACTGTGAAAAGGCTGAGGAGCAGTCTGAGGAGAGGAACCACTGAAAAGGGCAGAATGAGACCACTGTTAATTTAAAATTACCTTCAAAACCCGGGTAAGCTGGTTTATACAGACCACCTCTTGGTTTACAACCTTCATCCACACTCTACCCGCTGTGTTTTTCTAGGTTGGGTCTAGTTTCCTTTTTTCTGTTATTGGCCCAGGAAAGCATTCAGCCGTTGCTGCTAGCATGTAACTTAGAAATTACCTATGAATAATTGTAAGCATCGGCATAGCGGTTTTGACCACAGAACATGTGAAAAGCACACCTGGAAAAATGCCCTCCTCACAACCCAATGTGACTGGCTGTTGTAAACACTAAGTTACTGTGGAACAAATGAGGAGGGCAGGCCTTTCTTGTCACTGCTAAAATAGATTCTTGAAAAAAGAGGGTTGGTAATCAATCTGCCCTGGAAACTGTTGAATACGTTCAATTTATTCAAATCCTAATGCCTTAATTAATCACATTCAGGCTACACAGGAAAGAGAGAGCAGCATCTACTCTCCAAGGGAAGGATTAGGCAAATTCAGTGACTTCTGTGCATTTGGAAAATATTATTTATGGACGTGACTTATTAGCAAACTAAAAGTTTTATGTTGAAGCCATTCTTAAAGGCTGAAAACAAACTTCACCTAAGGAAGCTCTTTTCTTTTTTTGTTTGAGGGCAGTGTCACTGGCCTTTGTATGTGGGACCCGAACCGGGGCCGCTGGCTTCCCAAGCCAGCCCGAAGAGCTCTTTTTCACAGAAAAAATATACATACATGCATCCATACATACCATAATTAACCCAACGTTTTATAGCCAGTAGGTTGTCTAAGCTTATGCTTGTATAGGTCTGTGTGATTAAATTATTTTCTAATTTTTTTTTCAAGATTTTATTGGGGAATTGGGGGAGGGGAACAGCATTGGGGAACCGGGGAAGGGGAACAGACAAGTTGCTGTCCTTTTGTTCTTGTCTAGTTGCGGAGGACGTTGCTTCACTGGCCCATGTTGGTATCGTCATTGTGCTCTTCCCGGATGAGGCAGATCGGTCGCCGGCCTCTGGATGGTCGCTCACCGTGACTATTGGCAGCTCACGCTGGCTGCCGGCCACTCACTGTAGCCTATGGCAGCCCACTGCAGCAGGGGCTGCAGCTATGCCGTCCCCGGGGACTCACGGCAGCCCAGCTCCAGGTGGAGCTGTTGTTAGCTGTAGAGGGCAGTGTCACTGGCCCCCATATGTGGGATCCGAACCGGGGCTGCTGGCATCACATGCCAGCTCTTAACCAATGTGCCACTCTGCCGGCCCTATTTTCTACTTTTTTTGAAGCGTTCATTTTCAACTCAAGTTTTTGAGAAAAGTGTTAGCACGGGGAAAGCATGTGGCTTGCCGTGTCTCCCGCGTTAAGCAGTCTGGAGGCATTATGTAAGGAACCGGGTGACAGTGACAACCAAATGACACCCAGAGACCATGCAAAGGCTTGGATTAGCCTATTTTAGCATTGGGTGCTTTATTAGTTCTCTTCTCAGGGCATCTTCCAATAAGAGAAATACATTAATATTTCACTATACATACCTCACCTGCTGATAATGAGTTAATGTCAGGTGAAATAGCTTAGAGGTAAGGAGCTGCAGGCAGGAAAGAAGGGAGAGTCTGATGATGTCAATTATAACTAAATTGGCCATAGGCAGATGCTTTGATCCACGCGCTAGATGTAATTTAGTGCCCGACTATCCAATCCACTGTAGCGACAAACACACCTATATTCCTTGAATTTGAATCAGGTCTCCCAGACAGGTTTTTCCTTCTGTGTCCCTAGAATTGCAGAATTACTAAGCATGAAATGAAGGCTTTTCTCTGGTGGCCGTGAGGACAGCATTGCTAGGCAGCCAACACTGCCTGCTCTCCCATCCTTTCCAGGAGCAGCCACTCTAGCACTCTTCAGTGGCATCTGGGCGCCAGACAGGTGGCTGCGAGTGATGCACTCTCTCAAGAACATTTGCTTCTAATATTTTTAAGACAGTTTAAATCAGGCCACATAGACTAAGCCTTACTAACTTGAAAGTATAAATATAGCTTTGTGCAGTGCAGAGCTTGACAGAATTGGATAATGAGACTGGAGAGAGAATTAAATATAGACAAGGAGATGGTAACTAAATGCTGGTGGAACAAGTCATTTCAACTATAATTTTAAGATAATAGGTTTTGAAATATGGACAGTCCTTGTGGAAAAGCTTGGGAAAGAGTTTAGGAAACTCTAAGGCAGGAGAGCAATGTTTAAGAGAAAAGGAATATGCTTTAATTAATGTAGTGACTCAAAATACAAAATGCTTTGGTGAGTCTTTTCTTATTCAATGGTGCGTCTTCGTTTAAGCTGTCATATGTAACTTTGCTAATTTAGTATGGTGATTTTATGTATGTCAACAAATTTAAAAATTCTGGCATATCAATGAAGAAAATGAGTTGGCTAAATGCTTTGTATTGAAAGAAAGCTGGGATAGAAAACAGGGATAATTAAAAAATTATAGCAATTTGATTACTGTTAAAATGTATATCTTAGGAAGGAACTAATATTTCTTCTTTCTGTCCATTTAGCACAAATAAAGTTTGGAAACACATTTATTAAATTAAATGGTTTATATAAGGAATTTATTTTTAACTTGCAGAAATGTCTAGAGCTAAGAATGTATGAATGAACTTTTATGTTTCTGTTTTTAGCATTAAGACTCATGGCTATTTGGGGTTGAATTGTGCTCTCCCCCTAGAAGAAAAGGTTGTATTGGAATCCTAATGCTCAGCAGCCCCAAATGTGACATTATTGGGAATAAATTCTTTTCAGAGAGAATCACATTACACATGAGGTTATTAGGATGAGCCCTAATTCAGTAGGACTGACATGCTTATAAAAAGGGAACCACACACAGACACGCACAGCAGGGAGGCTATGTAAAGGGACAGACGGAGACGGCAGGCGACACCGAGAGAGCGGCCCGGGCCCGGGGAAGGGGGCTGCTGGCAGCTGGGGGAAGGAGCCTTCCCCCAAGTGGCAGAGGGGCGCCCTCGGCCCTCACGCTGGTGACCCTGGCACAAGCCTTCAGGCTCTAAGCCACCCAGCGTGTGGCGTTTTGCTCTGGTAGCTTAGGAAACTCACACAACTGCATTTGTGATGATCTAGAAATCCATTCTCACTACAAAAGTAACCTCATTATGAAAATCATATGTATATTTGGATTCCAGCTTTCAGGTCATGCTTTTCAAACAACCTGTGGGTGGCAGCCAGCATTCTGCCGACAGGATAAGTGACAGCAGGGCCCTGAGAGGCACGTCTAAGTACCGCAGGCCGCCACAGGCGACACGTGCCTCTGGGAGCCCTGCACCCCTTGCGGCGGCCGAGGCCAGGCTGGTGCTCGGCGCCGTCAGAAGCCCACCTGGCTGCACCCAGCCTGCAGCGTCACAGGTGGGACCAGGCCAGGCCCTGACCAGCTCGTCACGCCAGCGGCCTTTCTCAGCCCATTCCCTCCGGATGCAATTAAGTGGTTTCCCCCAAAGCTTCTCTTTTTCCTCCCAGAGTTCAGGAGGCCACTGAAAGCCTTCCGACTTCCACACCCTGGGTTCACGACCCGGTTTGTGTCTCCGCAGAGCAGCGGTGTTTGGTGTCCACACGCGAGCTTTCAAGGCTGATTCCTGCCTTACCATTTGTGACATTCCTCCTAACTACTCCTAGGGGCTGGATGGTGTGATGTGCACCATGGGTAGGCCTGGCGGGTTCATGCCACAGAGACGCGCGGTGAATTCCGGCCTCAGGAGTGACGAAGCGGTTTTGCTGACCATAATAACTACCGACTTGACAGCAACTGAATAATTTAGAATAGCATTTTGAAGTATTACACAAGTGATTCTGGAAGAGCCTGCCTATAGCCATGTTTAGGATTATGTATTTCTTGTTTTAGTAATTTATTTTTATTCCCTGTCTTATACTCATATCACAACTACACAACTTATCAACAGAAGAGAGATCATTAACTCATTAACTTCCCAAATATGTTCTTTTTTTTTTTTTGAGGGCAGTGTTACTGGCCCTCATATGTGGGACCCGAACTGGGGCTGCTGGCCAAATATTTTCTAAATAGGTTTAGAACAGGGGAGAGACTTTTCTTTTTTTTCAGATTCTGACAGAATGTGAAGAAATATATATATATTTCATAACCCCATGATCCTGTTTTTTTTTTTATTGTTTTTTAAGTCACAGTACTTCTCCAAGTTACTCAGACAGCTAACTGATTTAAAATATTGTGGTATTCAAATGTAAATAATTCAAAGAAAATGAGATTTTATTCTAAAAAATATTAAATAATGTGATAAGCAACATCCTAAAATACTTCTCCTAGGGATGTAAAGAAGCTTTTCTACCTGAGAATACCTGATTGCCATTAGAGAAATTCCAATGTAACCTTCTACAGATAAAAAAGCTGAGAAGTGAAAAACACAAAAACAAAAACATTCATTCACCAAAAACTGCATAATTAACATTGTTCTTGGTACTGGAGATACAGTAATTTAAAAAACCTGGAAAGAGTTCCATGCTGGCAGAGTAAACACTGTGCCTGCTTTCTTCTATGACACATTAACATTACAACGACATTATAGAGCAACCAACCTGGAGAACCATCTGAGTCCGGCTGAACAGAAGTTTTATAACTAAGGGTGTAAAGAAGACGCCACGCTGGGACTGGGGGAGGGCGGAGACCAGAACGGGCCCCACACCTGCGCGTGGTGAACGAGGACCAGGTGGGAGATCTCGGCCGCGCAGGCTCCTCCTGGGGAAGCAATGAACCCCAGGCCCCAGGAGGCTTCCTAGCCTCGAGTACGGGTGCCAGGAAGAGGAGCCCCCACAACACCTGGCTGTGAGAAACAGTGGGGGTGCTGACCATCTGAGTAAGACGGAAGGCGGTGGGAGACCCAGCCATCCTCTTAAAGGAACTGTGAACAATTTTGCTCACTCACAGACACTCACCTTGGGCTCCAAGAGGGATGGTGACTTGAGGGGTGTCAGAGGCATGCAGGGGGCAGAGTGAGATGTGTGGCTTCAGGGCCAGGGTTGGAGGACAGTCGGCATTGTGTGGGGTCTTCCTCCCATGTAGCCCTGCAGCCGGTAGGCAGGTGTCATCTTTCCTGTGTTGAGCCCGCCCCCTCCACTTGCGGCCACACCTGAATCTGATTGGCCTGGTGAGCTTGCAGCTCCGCCCTGCTGACTCACTGGGACCCCGCCTCACCAGACTTCCCTAATGCCTGAGGCACTTTCTCCTCCAGCAGCCAGCCCCACTCACATTGCACTCTTTCTTGAAAAATTATCAGACACCCTGGCCCCAGGCAGTGAGTGACTGGCCTCAGTGTGGTGAGACTTTTGCTGAGTAGCTCCAGGCTTAGCACAGCCACCAAAGCAGAGTCTACATTAACCTGGTGACCACAACTCTTCCCACTCTAGTGACTCTGAGACGCTGCCACACAGGGATGACCCTCAAGGGAGCTGGCAGGTGGCAGCAGGCCTCGGGGTGTCCTGGATTTTTGCAGAGCTACCCCAGGCCCAATACTGGTGGCAGATGTCCTCAGTTTGCAGCGTGGCCTCTCCTATATGTCTCCAATTTTAGCACAGGTGGAGAACAAACTTGGATTGCTTTATAGCTCCTACCAGGTAGTGCCCAGCTAGTCACAGGCAGTGGGTGACCTGGGCCTGCACTGGAGCCCCTCTCAAGAGGCTCCAGAATCAACATACTTGGAGGTAGGCTTCAGGCCACAGCAGAGCACTAACCCAGTTAGCCCCACAAGCTGCACACAGCGTGGTCTCAACAGGCACCAAAGCCCGGCTGAGAAGAATCCCACTCAGTGGAGTAAGCCCCCTGCACAGCAGCCTGTAAGCTGTGGCCATGGGCAAACCCCACAGCCAATCAATAAAGCATAGGGATTATAGTCAATGATATGGTAATAACTATGCATAGTGCCAGGTGGGTACTAGGCTAGTCAGGGGGATCACTTCTTAAATTATATAAATGTCTAACCACTATGCTGTATGCCTGTATGCCTGAAATTAATACAAAATAATATTGAATGTCAACTAAAATTAAAAAATTAAAAAGGGGGAAGAGGAATAAGTGGTCCAAACTTCCAGGTATAAAACAAACAAGCCATGGGGATGTAATTTACATCATGGGGAATATAGTCAGTAATATTGGGATAGCATAATACAGTCTCAAGTGCTTGTTGAACTTACCATGGTGATCATTTCTTTAGGTTATAAATGTTGAATAACTATGTATACCCCTGAAACTAATATAATATTCTATGGTGGCTATATTTTTTATAAAAATTAAAGGAAAATACGCTGCCTTCATTGAACTCCCATTCTAACAACCTGACAGAGCACCAGCTCCCTGCTCTTCCTGGTGCCACAGGCGCTATGGGTGATACATTCCGAGGTGTGATAAGAAAATACAATGATTATTTATGTATTACAGTAAAAGATGCATTGCCATTAATCCCCTCATAACACTTCCTCTCACTTTGAACACACTCACGCCACCGTTCTTGCCACTTTCTGAAGCAGTTCTGGGAGCCCTCTTTCGTGAGTGTCTTTAGTTGCTCTGTCTTGGCTGCCTCCATGTCCTGAATCGATTCAAAACATTTACCTTTCATGGTCATTTTGACTTTGGGGAAGAGCCAGAAGTCACATGGTGCCAGATCCGGTGAATAAGGTGGATGAGGACACACCGTAATGTTTTTACTTGACAGAAATTGCTGTACCAGAAGCAATGTGTGACAAGGAGCCTTTCTGTTGTGATCACAAAATACGGTGAATACTGCTGCTGAGCACCATCCAACGGAAAGGCAGGGATCTTCAATACGGGAAGCAGTGCCTTGAACCTTAGTAACAGTGTGTGACAAGTTTCAACTTGTTTGGTGTAGTCAGTTGGGTGTGACCTATGGTTGAGAGAAGGTGTGTTTTTAAGTGTGCCGTAAATCATCTTCCATCATGACAATGCTCCGTGTTACACATCACTTCTGGTACGGCAATTTCTGTCAAATAGAAACATTATGGTGTGTCCTCATCCACCTTATTCATTGGATCTGGCACCATGTGACCTCTGGCTGGTCCCCGAAGTCAAAATGATTCAGGACATCGAGGCAGCCATGACAGCACAACTAAAGACACTCACGAAAGAGGACTTCTAGAACTGCCTCAGAAAGTGGCAAGAATGGTGGGATAAGTGTTCAAAGTGAGGGGGAGTATTTTGAGGAGGATTGATGGCAATGTGTCTTTTACTGTAATATATTTTTTTAAACATTCACCATATTGTTTGATTACACCTTGTATGAGTGTCACTTAATCCTTGCCATGCTTTCCACATAGGTATTGTCAAGGAGTTTGGAAGGTGGAAATACTGAGGAGAAAGGTGAGTCAGCCTGCCTAAGGCTATGTGCCAGTAAATGAGAGCCTTGATTCAAATTCACACCATGCTTTTCCCACTCTGTTTGGGCCTCCTGTGACTTGTGTCCTCCAGGAGCCACGCTGCAGCCTGAGTCCCTCCATGGCACAATGGCTTCACTGCTTGAAGTGTCAGGGCTGGCCCTGGCAGGGAGAGTTCAGGTAACCACATGAATGGCACAATTCCTCTCATGATTGCTCAAAATGGTGGTGTCCAGCATGGTGACACGAGTGGAGGGACCCTTGAGGGTCAGGGAAGAGAGGCAGAGCAGCATGACCCAGGGTTTTGTGTGTGAGAATGCACGTTTTCCAGGGCAAGTGGTGGATGGCCTCATAACTGGTAGAGAAAAGTTGGAAGATCAGACATCATCAAGCTTTTGTTTTACTAGTTAAATTTGATTAAACTAAAGACTACTGTCGTTTTTGGAATCGATACAGATTTTACAAATGATGTTGCTGGTCTGTTTACTTTGACTTTCCCACGTGGACTTATCAGTTGAAGGTACCCTAAGCTAATATGTTCAGTTTCTTGATGTAGAACCAATTCACATGTAGTCGTTAAGAATATGGACCTCAGGCCACAACAGTATGTGAGTACATTTCATAGACTTTCTTACATCTGATAGCTATGTCATTGAAACAATGGCTCATTTTATTTAATAGTGTTGCAACATGGTTTAATTGAGATAATATACCCAAAGTCGTCAGGAGAGAATCTGGCAAATGAGAACTTCACAGAATTCATCTTTGCCTCTCAAACTAAATTCTTCTCTCTTCCTCTATTTCTTACTGACTAATAATAACAGAAAAAAAATGAATGAATTAGCTCATTTTTAAAAGATAGATCCAAGTTTTCAAATAAATATCTTAATATGAAACATATTCTTCAAATTCTTCTGCAATGTGTAACTCTGTAAAACTGAAACAAGATGGAAAAGTAGGCCAGAATGACATGTTAAATGATTCCTGGCTTTATGCAACGTACAAAACTCCTGGCATCAAAATACGCCAAGTATACCATGCAAAGAAACTATTTTTATGAGGCATTTTTTTCCCCTCTAAGAACATGTCTAAGAAGTACTATTTTAAGCAGAGTAGAAAGAGTCTGACACATTTTTTTTTTAAATAACATTATATATCCTTAAGATGTGCTCACTCACTAAGGCACAAATTTGTCATTTTGCATGTGCCATTTACCCTCAGTTTTTCCTATGCTTTAAAAAACGGAGTTTGTCTTTTAGATAATATTTGTGATAATCAGGATGTGTCTTTTTGATCGAATGAGGAGTGAATATATAAGTGAAATACATTCAGTTATGCTGGTCACTTTTAGTATGATTTTGTCTTTTGAGACCTGGACATAGCAAAGGCACAGGTAATTTCAGGAGAGGCTGTGAACGCCGACGTTGCTCAGTGAGACGGCCGCTCTGCAGTTCTTCACAGCCCAGGAACACGTCTTTGAAAGCACCTTTATTTAGTTTTTTCTTTTTTTACTTGGTTTTTTTTTTTTTTTTGAGGGCAGTGTCACTGGCCCTCATATGTGGGACCTGAACCGGGGCCGCTGGCTTCCCAAGCCAGTGCTTAACCACCGCGCCACTTGGCCGGCCCTATTTTTTTACTTTTGAAGTTAACTTTTATTTTTATTACAGTAGCATATGGTTTTAAAAGTCAAATAGTGGTGAAAGGTCAGGACCACAGGTCCCCCACACTGCCCCTCGCCCCCTCCCCACACCTACTCCTGTCACGTCTTCACAAGGGGCCACATCCGCTTGTTTGAATGGTCTCTTCTAGTATTTACTGCTGTTGATAGCTGGAAAAGACTGTGTTGCGACAGCAAAAACAAATCTATGACCAAGGGAATGAAGTTAGGACTCAATGATACAGACGTTTTCTTGGTCTTCCTAATTTTTCAGTGGAGCATGTTGCCAAAAGAAAGGGCAGTCACCGGGGGGACTAGGACGCAAACCAAGCCTCTCAAAATGGCATTGCTCCTGCAGGGAAGCCTGGACCTTAGAGCGCCACAGACCAGGGCTTGCATGCGATCTTAGCCCGTCTGGACAAGTCACCCCCTCTCCGCCTGAGATGCTGTCCCCACATTTATAAATACATAATATAGAATAACTATATATTCTTTATACTTATAGATAGAACGAAGGCAGTCGTGCCCTCATCATCAGGTACTCGGGATGGTTGGTGGCATATGGCACGTAGAACACTTAGCCCACCAGCAGTCGCTTCACCCCCTAAACCCACACAAACAACATAGGGACACAATCAGGCAGCAGGATGTGTGCTTCTCTGTTTTCACACTTACCTTCTCAGTGCAGTGGAATTCAGTTTGTAAAAATAAAAACACCTTCCTGAACTCCCACCTGTGACTGAAGGTCCAGAAATGCATACGCGGATGCCCTCGACACCTAAATAAAATAACTTGCAGTCTGTGAGGAGAGAGAAGCATGAGCCATGCTATGACAGGTTGGCACAGAGTGATTTAAAGAAAGCCAGCTTTTCTGGACAGGAGATGGAAGTGAGGCTGACATGTTCAGGGGTGGAACGGCTTTTGGGGAGAGTGAGTCGTGGGTAAAGTGAGCCCTGAAGAATGAAGTGGGCGCAGCACGGGGAGAGGTGGCCAGGGGTGGGGGCAGGGAGGAAGGTCTTGCTGGCCACACAGACTGCGCTCTGCCTGGGGGCAAGGTGGCAGCACTGAAAGGCACCTCACGTCACATACGCCTTCTGCAGGACTTCCTGTTGATAAAACTATGACTTGGCTCAAGACAGTGAGTTCTTATAGGACAGGGCGATCCTGAAACAACGTCTGTGAATCCGTAAACGTTATCTCCTCATGTCAACTCAAGACTTCATTCTTTCCCCTCTGTTCTCCACTTTATGTTTTGACTGAAGATAGCTGAGTTAGTCAGAAGGACCCCCAGTGGTTTTCCTGTGACCGCGAGTGACGCCATGCCTCCGAATCCCATTCAGAGATGCAAATCTCCTATTATGTCCATGGGTTATGGAGTTCCCCCAATTTCTGTGGAAAATGCCCTCTTAGGAAGTTCAAGGTATATGTTTGAAATAGGGCTCAAATTGAGTCTTGGTAATCATGGGCAAGCTAAAAATCTTTTCCTTATGATGGTGTGAATTAGCAAAAGATAATCTGTGTTCACTATTTCCCCCATCTTCACCCAATTGTTTACAAATCAACTAAGGAGAAAGAAAAAGAAATTAGTAAGTTTTATTCACCGCTAACTATGTATACGAGGTTGGACAATTAAGTTCTTGAACTTATCCTAGAAAAAGTGCTACACACCTAATTGCTGAATATCACTATGGTCACCTTTAAAATACTCCCCTTGGGAAGCTATGCACCAACACCAGTGCCTAGTCCACCCTTCAATGCAATTCTGGAACTCTTTCTCTTGAATGGCCATCAGAGCTGTCATTGTATTACCCTTGGTGTCCTGAATGCCATCAAAATGTCTTTCTTTCAATATTTCCTTTATCTTCAGGTAAAGAAAGAAGTCACTGGGGGCCAAATAAGGTGAATAGGGAAAGTGTTCCAATACAGTTATTTATTTACTGGCTAAAGATTCCTTCACAGACAGAGCCGTGTGAGCTGGTGCATTGTTGTGATGCAAGAGCCATGAATTATTAGTGAAAAGTTCAGGTAGTCTAACCTTTTTATGCAGCCTTTTCAGCATTTCCAAGTAGTAAACTTGGTTAACTATTTTTTTCAGTTTGTACAAATTCATAATGAATAATCCCTCTGATAGCAAAAAGGTTAGTAACAGCATTGCAACACATTCGCGAACTTAATTGTCAATTCTCATATATTGGGCACTTGATGTGGGTTACTTCCTTTAACTCCCACTATTCATGACATGATTATTATTATCTGTCTGTGATGGGAAGCAGCCAAGGCTCACTCCAACCCCACACACTATGAAGTGGCAAACCAACATGACACCCAGCCTACTCAGCTATGCATACCGTGCTTGTTCTAATATGCTACATTAGCTCTGTCAGCAATATTTACCAATTGTTTCCAGTCCTATCTATTTTTTTTTTTCATTTACTAGATTTACTTTTAAAAACAAGTATTGAATGTGCTGGTTAACTGGGCACAGAACAGTAGAGGAGCATAAATATGAAAACTTCATCTGACAAGCATTCCAGGATCGACCATTTCTAAAAAGGAGTTTCTATTAGTACTTTCACCGTGCTTTGCACTATTCTTTTAAAATTAATGCACATGCACAGTTAGTGTACAATTGCAATTTAAAATAGGATATTTACAAAAGGAATCATGGCTTATGTATTTTCAGGACTGTGCTCATTCGTTGAGCAGCCAGACCTCTTTCTGTCTGGAGAAAATACTGACCTACAAACAGTGGCCTCATTTTTATGTGATGCACTTGCAATGCTGCAAATTCAATTCACATTGCAATTCTGCAAAACTCACAGTTAGATGTTGGGTCTTATTTTCATCCGTATCTGCCCAGTAGTTGAAAACACCCTTTTCTCAACCCCTCCCTCAAAGCCCTCTGCTCTGATTGCGCTTAGAGCCGAGGGGAAGTCTCTCACATTCCGTCTGTAGTTCCCAGCACAGTTGGATGTAACTGTTTCACGGCCCAGTTCTGACCCTTGGAAATACCAGACTCCTGGCCTCCCAAAGCCCTCAACAGGCCGCTCTAAGCAACCACAGTCATGCTCTGTGTTATGAGGCCATGAGGCCAGGATTTACCAGGTGCAACCAGGTTCAAACAAAAGCAACCCTGCACCACAGCCCTGTCCCTAGTTCCTGAGTTCATTTCCCTGGCAGTATACTGCATCAGAAAGGGCCCAGGCAGGATAATGGGGACCACTCTAGGTTTCAAAGAGAGGGCATTTAATGTAGACTCTCACTGACACCATGTTGGAAGGACTAGAAAACTGAAGGGTGAAAGATGGTCTTTGAGGAGGGGAAAAAAAAAATACAGAAAAAAATTAGTTATTTGAGGTCTAGAGGGCAGGATAAGACATCTTAGATCTGAAGGGACAGACCTGGAAAGAAACAAAAAATAGAATATAGTCACAACTATCCATCTGCTTTTAAAGAAATCTTGCTTTAGCAACTACTGAGACTGAGACTGGCATTCAGCCTAAGAAAAGTCCCAAGAAGCATGGAGAAGGTTAGGGTTGTAAAGAGCCACGAATATAAGGATAGAGAGTCTGTGACTTGTGATGGACAGAAAAGTGTAGTTGATGAACTGACTTTATTTCCTGGGTGGAAATGGAGGGCAGCATATGTTCTCTCTCTCTCATCTCTCTCTATCTAGCTCTATATCTCTCTGTGAACCATTAAGCAGACATAAAATGATTTTCTCAAGTGTACACTAGTCTCTGTAGAAAAGGTTTTTTTCTTTTACAATAATTGTATATATGAATGTGATTTTATTAAAATGTATTCAAATGTTTGATGTATAAAGGCTTTCTTCCAAACCCTGCTATTTATAATTCATGTGTTGGCTTAAGTCATTTTGTAGGTCACAGAAGTTGGAGACTTAACTTTATAATGCTTACCGCTGTGATAGTAGATAAGCTCAGTTTGAACTATTCTAAACTAACATTGAATTTCTGTCAACTAATTTATGAGGTTTTAAACTGACCTATAAATTTTCAAGTCCCAACAAGTATCAGGCATAAAAATATGTAAAAAGAAAATGAAGAAAATGATTTGGTGGCAATACCAGTTAATTTGGCAATTATCACATGGTGACAGAAAATAATGTTATTTTATTAAATTAGGTGTGTATTATTTCTTGTGGACAGCAGATATTTTGCTTTGAAATAAATCACACTGGAAATTGTATGAAATTTACAAAAAGTGAACCATTTTCAATCATATATGTCATACATAAATATTATGTATATGTAATTTATATATCAAATCCAATTCCTAGAAAAACAAAAGAAGGACTTTTTAAGATATAATTTTCAGATATGATAATCCTAGTGTTAACTAGGGGAAAAACATTGTTTTAAGAGAATTCATTTTATAAGGTGACTTCAAAGTGTGCTACTTACTAACCTGACTTCTGGTTATATTTTAAGTTATTGAGAGGGTTTTAGTGTATTTTCAAATATTCTTTTACTTATACCCATTGGTTTTGGGCATGATTGGATGACTTATTTATGCAAAGTCAATTCACATCAATTTAAAAGATAGATAAATAGGACCATAGTAAGTCAAGTGACCAAGATTTGAGGGACTAAAATAGTGACATAAAAGGAAAGGTCAAAACAGAGCAGATTCGAAGGACGATGAAACAGCCTATTGTAAAAAGAAGAAAAAGGCATCAGAAGGGCTGTGAAGGAAAGAGGAACCTATGACTACACTTTATGATGCACACGGGCAACGTGCGGAGGTACCATGGCTCAGATTCAGAGCCAGCAGAGAACACGTTTTAGTAGCAGCACAGGTCAGGAGGGAGGGTCCTGCTGACATGGCGGCCTGAGGGGCAACGCATCCTTCCTCCACTTGTCTCTCACTAACATCCCCAAGTTGCCAGCACGTCATTGAAAATAACAATGGACTGCCAGGGCGTCTCGCCAAATGCCCGGGCTCACGGGTAGAAAGAGAAATCATGGTTGATAGCTTGGGTTCCATGTTTCTCCAAGAACTGCTAAAACCCTGCAGAGGCAAAGGGGGTGCTGCTGTGCAGGAATGCTTCCGGGGGCCCGTCCCTGAGCTTCCGGTCTCCATCCCTGAGCTTCCGGGGCCCGTCCCTGAGCTTCCGGGGGCCTGTCCTTGAGCTCGTGGGCCTCTAGTGCAGAAGGGGAAGCTGCCCCAGGTTAGCAGTGATGCAAGACAGAAACCCCCATGAGGAAAGCTAAAATGGGATCACCCCAAGAAATAATAACCTTACGAATGAGAAGTCAAAATGAGCATCTTTAAAAGTTCAAACAACTTTCCAAAAAAAAAAAAAAAAAAAAAGACAAGATCAAAGTAGTTTAAGATTTAAGGGGAAAATATAAAAAACTGCTTTGGTGATGAAAACTGAAATCATTGAAATTAATAACTCAATAAATGGTTTAAAGTGTGGACTAAAAATAGCTCTCAGAAAGCATTAGCAATTTGTAAGACAGAGAATAAATAAATAAATAAGATGAAAACATAGAAAATAGGGAATTTATGTAAAGGCATAGAAAGGATAAAACAAGAAATCTAAGATATATTCTATAAAAATTCTAGACTATTTAAGGAAAGGTAATATTCAAAAATACACTGTATGGTAATTATTCAGAAATGGAGAAAGAAAGTTCTCATATTGAAAGTTATACATAGTCTAAAACAGGATAAATAAGCATAATAATAATAATAATAATCCACTTTGAGAATCTTTTTACTGATATTACTGATTAGCAAAGACAAAGGGAAAAAATCTCAATACACACACACACACACACACACACACACACTGCATGCATCTAACACACAAACAAAATTAAACTAACACTAGACTTCTCATCAAAGCATTATGTAACCATACAAAGGAAAAATGTGATGGACTCTAATACTTGTTCAAAATATTTGCCGTCTCTTCCTTTCCAAATTCTTTGGGAAGAATTTATTTTTTATCCCTAACTAGACACATAAGAACTAAAAAAAAATATCATGTACAAATGCTATTTGAAGGCCTAATGAATGATCAAGTTTAACTACAAGGAAATCAAACTCAGAAGGAAGTAGTATGATGTAAGAAGTATTTTTGAGCCAAGAAATAAGGAAATTAGTAAAAGTGTTTATTAAATTTAGTGCATACTTTCTAAAAAGGTGGAAAAGGGAGATATTTTAAAAGATTTATACAATGTTATATGTCAATTATATCTTAATAAACCTAGAAAAAAATAAAATAAAAGCAAGATAAAACTATAACGCTAGAAAAATATGGCCGATGACAGTAAGGAGACAAGATATCAATGCATTTTTAATTTCTTGTAGTGTTGGAAGAAGAGGAGTTAGGTGTTTAGCTGGAAATATGCAGAATGGCATTGAATAGAAATGGACGCATTATCCTAAAGGATGCTTGGAACACTAATTAAAGTTGACCATAAAGACCACAGTAGAAGTCTCAATATATTCAAAATAATCAATGCAATATGGATACAATTCTCCCATTACAATTCAATTACATTTTCAATGAACAATTAATATACAGTTGAAAGCAGATTACTGGTAGGAACTCACAAATAGACTTGTAAACCTACCGGGGTTATTGCGATAAAGTGTGAGACTTCATTTGTCATTCTGATGGCTGGCCATCCACACCCCCGCTGATCCCACACAGCAGCTGCCCTCCTTCCACTGAGAGTGAGGCTCAACTCTGCCAGCCCTTCCCATTCCTGGGAACCTAAAATTGCTCTATGAAATAAAGTCTATTTGAAAAACAAGTCATGTTAGGACAGATACATAGGCCTAAACACTGGACGGCATAAAATCAAGAAGCAGAATTACATTAAAATTAAGGTACTGGTGACTTATGTAGGGGAGCTGAAGTGTCTGGGAGCTTTATACGATGCTACTTGTGTTCTATGTCTTAATTGGACAGCTCTGAGTATTTGTTTTGCAATTCGTTAAGCTGTATGTGTTTTATAATCCATTCATATCCACATTTAGATTTATTATGTTCTATATGTTTATTGTATATTATATGGAATTAAACATCTGCATGCAAACATATGAAAAGTCATCAATCAAGTGTTTAGCCACATTTGCCTCAACAAAATCATTTTATGTACCACAACCTAGACTTCCTCTTCCTGAGTATAATCCTATAATATTTAAAATTAGGTATGAGACCCGATTTGTATTTTAAAATGGACATAGCTCTGTTTGAATTGAAAGTCAGATGTTAAATAATGAATTACTACCAAAATTAAATTGAAAAACATATCAACTATAGAGAACTTAGAACATGAAATTTATATATTTATAATTCCAGTGATGTGAGTTTCAAATTTAAAGTTAAGGTCCTCATCTTAAAGGAGGCATGGCACATTGGTTGTGTCATTTTTAAAAGAACAATATTACAAATTTTCTATTTTGTCATTGTGTAGGACCAGTAGTTTATTAAAGGACAGTTCACCTGAGTTTTTCCAGTATATTTCCAAATGTAAGGCAGAATATAAAGCACTGATACAATTCCCTCACATTCATTCATTAACCATGATTGTACACACTTCGTTGCATCTTAAACATTTGGGTAGGTCTGCCTGTAAGAGGTCTGGCAATTAAGATCACAAACTTGTTGCAACTTGTTTTTGATGTCAGAGGGATTACTCATTATGAATTTGTATAAACAGTTAACCAAGTATACTATGTGAAAGTCCTGAAAAGACTGAGCCACTCAGCTGGCCCCTAGGGGTTACCTTTTATACACCTGGAGGAAGCAAGGGGATACAGACATGCGTGGAAGGAAACAGCTGGTGCCATATCTCATGTTGAGTCTGAACCATATGAATGTGTAAGGAATTAAAATAATGTTTACATTAAGAGAAAAATGACTCGATTGAACTATATTACAAAAGCACTCCCCTTCACCTTCATTTTTAAGATTGGCATAGAGATTGGTGATGGTCGTTGTTTGCAGTCACAGCAATAGTTTGAACAGTGATATTGCACCAAAGTCCCAAGTGAGGATTTAGAGAGATAAAGGAAGGGCTGAGGAACACAAAACAAAGATGATTTACATCAGGAGCCTCTTCAAAATACTGTGAGCTACTTGTGTCCCAGCTTTCAGCCGCCCAGTCCCTGTGGTGTAACTGGATCTCGCCAGCTTCCCGGGTTCTGATATCCTCTCCACGGGGCAGCTGGCCTCTGCCCCACCCTGCACTTCCTGTCTCACATATCTCACTGTTCATCCTACTCCCTAAAAGAGGGATCATTTTTAGCGCTACCGACTCCTTGTCTGTGTCCCCTGAACTGTCCTGCCTCCACCCAAGCACATGAACATACACAAGGCATTTAAATTATATAGCACATAGTAGGTGGTAAATAAGTGTTTGCTACACTTGTTTTTGTGCCCTTAGGTCACAGGGTTTTACTCAAATGCCATACAGTTCCTTTGAAATTCATTTTGTTGATGCATACGAATAATTGTTTTGTTTCTTCATCCAAAACAATTAATCTTTTTGATTTAAAATAACAAAAGGAACAAAGTAACAATTTTTGCTATCATTAATTTGAAGAACTCATTCCTATTTTTCCCAGATATACTAACAAAGCAGTTGAAAACGAGATACATTTCATTTATAAACTCATGTATTTGATCTATGTGATTCGCTAATATGACAATTGAGTTTTCATTGTTCCAATTATCTTGATTTTAACACAAATGTGGAGATTTTTGAGGAGTGGTGTGTTGCCTAGGTGAGGCTTTCACACCACGTGTGCTGCAGCCCACGGGGCCCTGGCCGGGGTCCAGCCAGAAGTCCTCCTTTGGGGGATCCCCAACTGAAGACGGATTGAAGCCTCAGTCATGCGCTGTCTCAGAAAGGATACGTGGAGCGTAAGTCAGTGTGTTACTCACAAACCCTGAAATCTCCAACTTTCAAAATACATTTATGACGAATCTTATTTTATTCTACTTTGAAGCCTTCATAATAACCTCATTTGTTTTTCTTTCTTGGAATTTTTTATTAGGGAATAAATGTACAAATAAAAATTAAGAAGGTAAATTCTGCCGTATAATAGCTATAAAAAGCAGTAAAATTTTCCAAATGTGCTTTTTTCCCTTTTAATAGCAACCTTTTAAAGTAATCACACGACAAATCCCATATTCCTCAAAACCCCTTTACCGAACACATGAGTCTTTGAACGTGAAACAGCGAGATAACCGGGAGTTGAAATGGATGTGTAATTTTGGGTTCAAATGTGATATTGGTTTCCCGGTTTTAGGTTGATCATTCTCATTTCAGTTTTGTTCGTTGTGTTGTTGCGATGTCTTCTGTGCCCATTGGGTATTCCAGATGACGAAGCATAATCCAACATAACAGCAAACACTCAGGCACATCAAGACAGCAGCAGGTGGGCCCCGGTGAAGAAGGAAAGAAACGATGTCACTGCCCTGACAGAAATAAATTGTTTTAAGCCGTCAGCCTCCCAATTGGATCCTGTATGTTTAGGAATTCAGACACACACACAGGCACGCATAAAACTCTGATTTTTCTGTATATATGTAAAAGCTGTACTGGGATGCTTCTGTTATCTGTAGCATATCATCATAATAGGCCAATAATTTAATAACTCAGTCAGCATTACACTGTAATGGGAAATAAAATTTAGTTTCATATGAAAATCCAAGTGACATTTTCAAAGAGAAAGCCATTCGTGTTTTTCATAACTGGGAAAATATGAAATGAAATCATTTTAAATAGTCACTCCTGATCCTGAGTGGATAAATATAAATAATATACTTCATATATTATATACATATAATATAAAGATATTTAGTTATTGCATTTTATTATGATTTTTTGCTAATCAACTATTTTATAAAGTATTAGATAGATTCCCATTATGAAAAGTACCTGTGAAGGTAGTAAATTAAAGAAAAAGATTTTTTCCATTTACATTGCAGCTTCATCTGGAGTTTATTTTTTCTCCATCTGGGAAATTAGGGCATGTGCCGATTTGTTTACGGTCTATGAATTTTCTGATAACTAAAGATACGTATGGCTGGGAATTTTGGTTTCTGAGCGATGACAGTTCCCTCAGCTGAGCTTAGATTTTCCCGCTGGAAGCATGTCCCGGGGCCTGGAGTCCCCTGGAAGAACCCCATCCGCTGGGCTCCTTGCGATGGGAACCCAGGGACCAGCCAGCGCTGAGCCTTCCAGGAGCCCCCACCTCAGTGCATCCTCAGAGAGGCAACGGGGAGGCCAGACTGAGACACGCGGTGATCTCCTCGGCCACATGAGTCCCCTCAAGGCGGCTAGGGAACGCGGTGTTTGCTTGTTTGTCAAGGAGAAGAATGCGAAAACCCCACGCCATGCGCCCTAACAGAGGCCTTTGATCCTCTCGGGACGGGTGCCCTCTGGTAAGGACCCAGCGGGTGGACTGTCCATGAGTGGACTTAGTTGGGAGCATAACCCAGGAAGATAAGAAGCGAAGACATGGGTGTCCCTGAGTCAGCTCCGAGGCGCTGAGGCTCCCAGAGCAGGTGAACGGGGCGTTTGTGTCACACACTGCCATCACGTAGGTGCTGAGAAAGGAGGAACCGTTTCATGTATACATTGCTGCACCTGTCCCTCCATCCACCTGTCCACCCTCCATCGTGGTGACAAGGAGATGGTGGCGAGTTTGCCTTGGACGCGGGTTTTACCCCGAATGTGGAAAGCGCACCACTGGGGTGGCTGGCTCCCACGCAGCCCGCGATGCACGTGGGGGGAGCGGGCTGCAAACAACCCGCCGCCCTGCGCGGTGGTTTCCCATCAGCTGGCAGCATGTCCACTCGACACGATGCTGGAAGGGCTACAACAGAGACCACCACGGCCGCCATCAGGGAGACTGTTTCAGTGTTTCCCCGGGAATTCCGTTCCTTTCGGGACCTAAGAAGACAGCGCACTGGCTTCTCCAGCCACCGTGGCATTCGCCCTGGTCCCCCGGAGAGAGCCCCGAACACACCGTGGTGAGCCTGCACGTCCTGCGCAGGTGTCCCCTTCTGAGAGGCAGAACGGGCTGCTCTCAACTGTCACACGCGCCAGCGCAGGTCCTTCTTGAGGCTGGTGACCGGGTCCCGCAAAGCCCCGCAGACGTTTTCAGCTAAGTGACTAGGATGAGCTGTTCTGAAGCTCTCAGCCCAAGACATGCTTGTGTTACCTGCAGAGTGGACACCCTTTAATTTGGCTGGCCTAACACTGACTTGACTCCGCTAGAAAATAACCTCCTGTCTCGGTAATTGAGTTATCGCTACAGCGTAAAGGGCAACAGAACAAATATTGCTAAGAAATGTAACTTTCCATTGATTTGTTCAGACTCAACGAGTATGTACACATTACCTGGCAAAAATCCATTCTTGGCTTTCAGAATCAAAACACATTAGTGGAACAGGGCAGGATTAATCCTTAGGTTTTGCATTAGGCACAGGGACATGCTAAAAAGAGAAATATTACTTAAAGAGTAGCTTTACATAAAGATGTTTGGAAAGAAAATCAATGACAAATAAGTGAGGTGAATAATAAGAAACATTTTAATGGAATTTCTTTAATTTTCCACCAGTATTATACTTTGTCTATCATGTTATTAACATTTAATTTTCTTGATGCATTGGGTTTTTCCTTCATAGTCTTCAAATCATTCAACAGCTATTGATGGAACACCTCCTAGGCATTAAGCAATATCATAAGCACCAATCAATTGTATTTTTATTGACCTCATTTCTCATTTTCACCAGAACCCAAGTACCTTTCTTATTTAAACTTTTCTGCTTCAAATACAAAATAACCATGAATGAGTTCTTCAAGCTCCAAAATGACGGAAATGCCTACAACAATGTGTTTATAGAGTCAATAATCGAATTTTTAACCAAAACTTCTTTTAACGCCACTATGAAATATAGTTCCAAATATTATACTGGGTAAATAAGCTATTACACAACCAGATATTCTCACATTTGATCTGGCGACTGTATTACACTATATTCTGAGTCCACATGACTGACACTTTCTTGGCTGTACTTACTGCACCAAAGTAAAATTGAGCTGACACCAAAAATTAAAAAGATATCATATAAAAGTAAAGAAGAGAGAAATCTGCACATTTGGAGATTAACCAAAATAACTTCTGAATCCATTATGTTATAGAAGAGCACATACATAATCCAAAGCGCTCTCTGCCAGTTATGAACTATGTTACTTCAAGTCATCCCTCCCTGGATAGGTCAGTCTCCCTTGGTCTGAGGAGATGGCATGGTCACCGTGCAAAGGCTGGCTCTCCTCGGACCCTCACCCATCACCTCTCCTTTCAAGATTTGACTAGACTCAAGTCCTAACAGGCACCAGAAGATGAAATTTGTGGTGTGACCAGTGAGGAAGTCACAACATTTTCCTGATTTTGACAGAAATCTGGAGAACATGTGTAACAATGGATCTTAAGAGTAAGGTATTAGGGCCAAAAGAATATAAAATTGGATTAGGCTGTATTTTTTTTTGATATTGACCCATTAAGCAGTTGTTGATTCAATGTATTGAGAGGTTAGAAAAAGCTCTGACAGTTTTGCTGGCTGACTAAAATATACCCACAAAGGTGGCCTGAATCAAACAAAAGTTGAAAGGCTAGAATCACCTTGATATAACTTGAAGGCATGACTATGTTGCAGGAACAAAGCCTGCGGTACAAAATGTGAATGTAGATTATGTCTGTGTTTGCAAGTGGCGTTATTAGTTTCCTATAGCTCTGTAATTGACTGCTACACACCTAATGGCTTAGGACAACAGACACGCATGCTCACCCAGTTCTACAAGTGGGCAGGCCATGTGGCATGGTTGGGTTCTTCCTGATTAAGTCCTGTCAGTCACGGGGACTCTGATGTGGTCCTCCATAGCTGTCTTATTGGTGCACATACTGTCTGTAAAGTCCTTAAGAACAGCTGGAAGGTGCTAGAAAATGGCAGAGATACCAGACAGAAGATAATAAATAATAGAGATCCACCTACAGACAAAACCCCAGAGTTCATTTACCAACTGGTGATGACTTGTGGTCTTGGGCAGACCATGGGACTCAATAAATCTCAGGTCATTTATGTGCTAAGAGATGTGACATTAATCATGTCTCCTTACCTCATAGAGTTTTTCTTTGTATGATTTAGGATTTGAAAACTTTTTTCAAATGCTCATGATTTATGGATGTGACTTATTATTTAAAACTGCAAACTCTGGGGCCGGCCAAGTGGCGCGGTGGTTAAGCACTGGCTTGGGACGCCAGCAGCCCCAGTTCGGTCCCACATATGAGGGCCAGTGATACTGCCCTCAAAAAAAATAAAATAAAATAAAACTGCAAACTCTGGATATCAGAGATGTTTGTGACCATTCTGATTCACACATTTCTCAAGAAGTGATTTTAGCAGTACCATGCAACATGTTACATATGCAAATATATATGTTGGATTTAATCATCTTAAGTTTCAATCGTAAATTACTATGTAAATGCACTCATGGGGACATACAGAGAATTGAAGAGAGGGCTCATTTCCTTCTCCGCACCAGCCTCCTTCTCTTCCTCTACCTTCTTCTCCCCAGGAAAGAATGTTCCTTCTCTCCAATATCAGTAAGATTTGACAGAGTGTTTGTAAAAAACAGTCCAAAACTATTGGGGAATATTGTGCAAAATCAGAATTAGGGCAGTTTCCTGTATACCTAAGACAGTTTCCCACCTGGGGTGACCTTGTTCTCCCAGGGAGTATCTGACAATGTCTGTAGGCATTTCTGGTTGTCTCCTTGAGGTGGATGTGCTAGTAGCCTCCTGGGACAACAATACACAAGCAGCTCCTTAGGATAAACAATTCTCTGGCTTAAGACATCCGTAGTCCTGAGGCTAAGACTGAGAAATGCTGTGACATTATTCAGTAAATGTTGACTGCAATAAGCAAGGTTGAAAATACTAGATCTCATCAATAATAGTGATATAATTCCAACTAAACCACATGATATTGATCAAAGAATAAGAATGGAAAACTACCAAAGCTGTAGACATTAAACCAAACAAAATGGCTGCCATGGCCATTTTGTTATAACTGGCAAGTATTTGTGGTAATTAGAACTTATGCTACTTAAAATTGCTGTGACCATCACCCTGGTGACAAGAATGAAACTAGAAATGCCCCTTCCATTCCGAGTTTATTATGTCTGAGCATTCCAGCTTGGGAAAGAGTTCCGCCAACTCTCATTTACCTTAACTCCTTCTTAAGCACATCACATTGCTGCATGTTAAGCTCCAAGCAGATGGCAGAATGTAAGAGTGTTATTAGAAAATGCACTGACTAGAGCAGCCATGATATGCATTAATTCAGGGTATGGAGATTCAAAAACAGTGAGAAGTGTGCAGTGGATAGCTGCCTGAATAAACATATTACATAAATCTGAGAGTGCGTTCTGGAGCCATCCAGGTAACTTAATTTCAACAATAAAGAGCTCCTTTATCATGGTAAATATTTCCATAGCGTGTATATTTCCATAGCGTGCATATTTCAAGAAAAATGACAGAATGCTAAGCATCAAAGGAAGCTTGTAGGTCATATAAACCACCTATAGAAAGATTCCTGAGGCCAAGAGAATAAATGACTTGTTCAGAGTGAGCGCTGTTTGGTAGCTGACAAGTCAACTGGAACTGCTTGTCACAAATTCTCTAGCCATGTCCCATTTAGTGCCTGACCCCCAGCCCGCAACACACACACACCACCATGAGCTGTCCCATGCAGGAGTAAGGGCTCTGCCTCCAGCCATTGCTCCTTCCAGGCAGAAGGGGTGTCTCAAGGTTCTGCCTGCTAGGACAACTCTTCATCTGTTCTCAGGGCCACTGCAGGTGGGGCTTTCCTGCTGTGTCAGCTCCTTGTCAGGAAGCGTCAGCTGTCATGCAGAGCTCTTTTTAAAAGAAAACAGAAAAGACCTAAATTTGTTCTCTCCAGTAAACTTCTTGTGAGGTCAACGATAGGGCACGGATTGAGAGAGGAGAGGTAAATTGTCAAAAATAAGAGCAAAGGACACCGGTGGACTTTCTCAGAGCTTCCTGTGCCTTTAGGGAATGCCGAGCCGGATCTGGTCTACGGCACTTCGGTATACACAGCGTGTCTAATTGCACATACAGACCCCGCGTTGCAATGGTGTGTGTACTTTCTCCTTCCTTCTCTGTACCACTCATGCCAAACTTCTTTAAACTGCTTCGGATGTGTCTGGCCTTCCCTCACCTTCAGAACTGCAACCACTTTCTTCTCCTTGAAACATGCTTCTTTTCCCAGTCCTCCGAGCAGTTCTTTCTCAGGTGGGCGTGGTGTGCTCGGGTGGGCGTGGTATGACCACCAAAGGTAGGTAGTGTGTTGCTATGTGACTTCACAGAATTGGTTGTTTACTCCTTTATATATCATACTTATAGTTATATTTTCAAAATTTATACCTCCCAAAATTTATACCTCCCAAAGATGGTAACTTCTTAAGAGCTGAGACGACAGGTGTTTTTTTTAATGTCCACCTACACTTGGCACACAATGATGTATATCAGAGTATATGGATGGTAGAAATGAAGTAGTTGAATGAATAATTGGATAAGTAAAACTCTTTTAAAACTTATTTGATTGAGATACTTTCCTGAAGCCTTTTTTAAACCAGAGACGTGCCCCAGATTCCTATACGCCCAGACACAAGAGGAAATATATGGAAGACTCCATATGGAAGCTTTCCTTTTTTTTTTGAGGGCAGTGTCACTGGCCCTCACATGTGGGACCGAATCGGGGCCGCCGGCTTCCCAAGCCAGCACTTAACTGCCATGCCACTTGGCCAGCCCTTTGGAAGCTATTTTAAGTGAGCATTTCTTTGGAACACAATCAAAACCTTTGCTCCTCAATCATTTGCTTAAATCAATGAAGTGGCAAATTTAAAAGAAAGTCCCTAAAACCACATCATTGCTGGTGAAGAAACTCTACAAATTTAAAGCCGAAAATCCTATAACTTAGAGACTGAACTTTGAAATATGATGAAGAGCCTCCTGACTCCATGCAGTTGTTATGGACTAGTCAAATAGAAACCAATCAAGAGTCAATTGGTGTAAGACCTAAAGGAGTGAGAAGAAAATTTGAATCTGAAGACTGGAGGTTCCTAACAGGAGGATCTGTATAGCATGTTCAGTGGACAAACGGATGGACTAGTTTTCAATCTGTGTTCATACAGTTTACCAGTTACTATGTGACAAGCTATATAATCTCTTTAAGGTGAGATTTTCTCATTGATAAAATTGGGATAATGATACATATGGCTAAGGTTGTTTAGAAGACACCACAAATTTACGTCTATACACCGTATGGTACATGGCGGATACTCTGTAACGGAAGCCCCCGCCGCCTCCTTTCCCTTCCCCACCGAGCAGTTCACTAATAACAGTGCAGAAAAAATGCTAGTTAACTTTGGGCATACTCTAATTATAAATCTACCCTTCTGTTTTTAAAATACACATGCTTAATACTTGTATAGTTAACTATGATTGTCAGTTCAGTGCCTCTCAGCCAACCTTCGTATATCATTGTAAAATGCACTGACAATAGGATAAACACCTTCGGTTACCTAAACAGGTGGCCTAAACCATCACTTGTGGTCACCCTTTATGGAATGGCCTCTGCTTGTGCTTGCGATGGTGCAGGAACTCTTGAAGGTTTTCTTGGTTGTTTGTTTTTGAGGCATCTAATAAAATGGAGTTCCTCAGTAGCAAAAAAAGTATGAAGTCACCTTATCTAAAGCAATATGTCCTCTTGACTAAGTTAGTGGCATATAAAATATATTTATCCCAAAGAATGATGCTTTACAATAAGTTTATCTTTCACATTGCATTTACATTAAATAAGTTATATTTTGAAAAACCTAAAATATTCTAAATAACAGACCATTATTCCTGATAATAAAGAAATTTTTGTCATAGATACTCAGAGTCAAGTCAAGTATATTTGAAATGACTCATATAACAGGAGTCTTTCCACTTAGAAATACTTGCATTAAGTAATCTTCACAAGTGATTTCTGATCTAAAATTTAAAAAAAAAATTAAGAGAAACTTTTTTTTTTTTTTGAGGGCAGTGACACTGGCCCTCATATATGGGACCTGAACCGGGGCCACTGGTTTTCCAAGCCAGCGCTTAACCACCGCGCCGCTCGGCCGACTCAAGAGAAACTTTTTAGAAATAAATTATTCAGTTATACTCATAGTAAGATAAGCTGGATTTTTTAATAAGAAATTGATTTTCAAGAGGAATAAAGAAGGGAATATTGCAGAAGTATTTATAACTTTAGTGGTGACAGAAATAGCATAGTTCTATTTAAAACCAGTTATTAAAATCACACAAGCAGCATTAAAATAAAGGTATTTTGATATCTACTATTATATAACAAGGTGTTTCTCTGCTCAATGTGAGCAAAACTCTGTCTTCATTTTAAGAGGCAGGTGTAGGGCAGGGAAATAAAGCAAGTGTGTATTATAACATTTTTTTAAAGGCAGTCTGGCTTATTGCCTCTCCCTACACAAGGTGCAATAAACAAGTCAGCATAATGGCTCTGATGGAGATTATACATTAGGACACGAAATGGAGCATTCCAGACTCCTCACGGCTGCTACATCCCAACCTCAGAGACAGTGTCCCAATCATCATGGAATTACCAATTTTCTAAATAGACTCAATATTTGTTCCTTTGACAGTTCTTCTTTGACAAAATGCAAGTCATACAGGTGTGGCCTGTCTCCCTGTATTGATTCCTTTATCTGAACAGCACCTACCTGACGCCCGGGACAGAGAAGACAGTGAAGGAATTTGTCTCCATGTCTCCCTGCGATGGTGTCATGAACTGATCGGTGTCCCTAGATTTGTGCACAGACAACATGAACTCCAAAATTCTCTTTGATAGTGCAATGTCTTCACAAGAACCAAGTATTGGGCCGGCTGAGTGGCGCGTTGGTTAAGAGCTGGCTTGAGACGCCAGCAGCCCCGGCTTCATATCCCACATATGAAGTCTAGTGACACTGCCCTCTACAGCTAATAACAGCTCAACGTGGAGCTGGTCTGCGCGAGCCTCGGCGACGGTGTAGGCTGCAGCCCCTGTTGCAGTGGGCTGCCATGGGCTACAGTGAGGGGCTGGCAGCCAGCGTGAGCTGCCAATAGCCATGGTGAGTGACCATCCAGAGGCTGGCAACTGATCTACTTCATCCAGGAAGAGCGCAATGACGATGCCAGCTTGGGCCAGTGAAGCGACATCCTCTGCAACTAGACTGAAGAACAAAAAGACAGCAACTGGTCTGTTCCCTTCCCCCAATTCCCCAATAAAATCTTTAAAAAAAAAAAAAAAAAGGAACCAAGTGTTCTCATCTGCTGTGTAGAAAATATTGTAGTTTGGAAACATATACAGTTTTACCAAGAGAATAGTGTGATTATAAGCATTCATTCATCCAATAAATATCTATTGAGCAATAGTGCGAATTTGACATTATGCCAATGCCTTGGGGACAAAATGTAAGAAGACTTCATCTTGCCATCGGGAATCTCATAACACAATGTGGAGAATGACTAGGAAAGTGAGTCTCATTTTAGATTCTCGGTATTAATCAACAGCAAGGCGTATTCACTGAGGTTATAATGATCAAGAACACAGCGGGAAGAGCCTGAGGCCTCGATGATCGTGGGGAGACCTTACACAAGATTCATTTTCACATATGAAATTTGTTTTTCTATTAAGCAGCAGGAAAAATTATAGTAAATATAAAATCACTGGGTACTGGAAAAGTGGAGCCAATGCTGTTACCCCCAAGATTCCATGCCGGGTAATCCAGCCTTCCTGATTCCATCCTTATCCCACTTCCCAACCCCCACTGACTGCCCCCAGGACCATCTCCAAACTCCATGGCGGGTGTTCAGCTCTTAGCCTGCAGAACCCCAACCGAGGCAGACTCAAGGGTGAACCTCAGTATTAAAAGGGCGGATCCATAAACAAAATAAAACAAAACAAAAAAACCAACACCAAGAAGATAGGAATGATCTAAGATGGCAGAATAGATAAAAGCTGTGCTTGCCTCCTTCCGTAAACACATCACAATTACAGCTAAATTATAGAACAACCAACCTGGAGGACCATCTGAAGTTCAGCTGAGGAGAAGTTTTATAACTGAGAATATAAACAAGAAGCCACATTGAGACTGGGAGGAGGGCAGAGATGCACAATGGGCCCCACACCTCCGTGTGGTGAATGAGAATCAGGTGGGAGATCTGGGCTACAGAGGTTCCTCTCAGAGAGGCGATGGACCCCAGCCCCCACCAAGCGCTCCAGCCTGGAGTACTGGTTCTAAGAAGAGGAACCCACACAATATCTGGCTGTGAAAAACAGTGGGGTTTTCAACCATTTGGGTGGGAAGGAAGGCTGGGGAAACCCAGGCATCCTCTTAAAGGGGCCACACACAGACTCACACACTCGCAAGCACTCACTTTGGGCTCCATCAGAGGGATGGTGACTCAGGGGATGTCAGAGGCATGCGGGAGACAGAGTGAGGTGTGTACCTTCAGGGCCAGGGCTGGAGGACAGTCGGCATTTCCCTGTGTGAGGTCCTTCTCCCATGGAGCTGTGAAGCCTGCAGGTGGGAGCCATCTTTAATGTGGTGAGCCCACCCCCACATGACCAAATCTGAATCTGATTGGCTGGGTGAGCTCTACTGCTCTACCTTACTGACTCACTAGGACCCTGCTCCGCCCAACTCCTCCCCACCCCCACCCCCTGGAGGCACTTTCTCCCTGAGCAGCCAGCCCCACTCACACTCACCCATTCTCGGAATACTATTGGAGTCCACGGCCCCAGGCCGGTGGTGACTGGCCTCTGTGTGCTCTGAGACTTGCTGAGTAGCTCCTGGCTCAGCACTGGCACCAAAGCAGGGCCTGCACCTCCCAAGAGGTTGGCCTCAGACAAGAGCAGAGCGCTGCCCAATGAATACCACAACAGCATTCATACACAGTGTCTCAACAGGCACCAGAGCCCCTAGGGCAATTCTCACTCACTGGGATAAGCCCCTCCTCCCTCCCACCCCCACAGCAGCCTGTGAGCTGTGGACATGGCCAAACCCCATAGCCAATTAGCCCGAGGTCCAATCCCACCCACTGATGTGCTCAAAGCAATCAAGTCTCAACTATAACAGGAGGGCACACACAACCCACACAAAATAGTAATGGGGATATAAAGTAAAACATAGGGGATACAGTCAATAAAAACTACGCAGAGTGCCAGGTGGGTGCTAGATGAGGCAGGGGGATCACTTCTTAAATTATATAAATGTCTAACCACTATGCTGTACACCTGAAATTAATATAAAATAATGTTGAATGTCAACTGTAATTGAAAAATTAAAAAAGGGGGGAAAAGATGAAGGGGAATAAGAGGTCCAAATTGCCAGGTATAAAACAAATAAGTCATGAGGATGTAACGTACAGCATAGGGAATATAGTCAATAATATTCTAATAACTTGATACGGTGTCAGATGGTTGCTGGATTTATGGTGATCACTTCTTTAGGTATATGAATGTTGAACAACTATTTGTACCCCTGAAGCTGATATAATGTATGTTAGCTATACTTTTAAATAAATATCTTTAAAAAAAGAGGCCAGCTGAGTGGTGCGGTGGTTGAGCACTGGCTTTGGAAGCCAGCAGCCCTGGTTTGGGTCCCACATATGAGGGCCAGTGACACTGCCCTCAAAAAAAAAAAAATCTTAAAAAAAAGAAAAAGGTTGGATCCGTTTACTCAAAGTAAGTTGGGAGCAGGCAGGACCCAAAACCTGTCACCGTCTTTCTTGGGACCTCTGCCCTCTGTCCTTATTAGGATTACAGGGCATATTGTGAACGGAGGGCATTCTCAGGGTCCTCCATTTGTCCTTCTTCATGTTCCAAGCCCCCCTCTTTGCTGCCTGGTTCTCCTCCCTCCTCTGACCTGGCCTCCACCTGCATCGAAGACCAGCGAAGCTGGGTTCTAGGTGGGTGGGAGGGGCAGTTTGGGGGTGCTAGGTGGGTGGGCGGGGCAGTTTGGGGGTGCTAGGTGAGTGGGAGGGGCAGTTTGGGGGGTGCTAGGTGAGTGGGAGGGGCAGTTTGGGGGGTGCTAGGTGGGTGGGAGGGGCAGTTTGGGGGGTGCTAGGTGGGTGGGAGGGGCCGTTTGGGGGTGCTAGGTGGGTGGGAGGGGCAGTTTGGGGGGGGGCTAGGTGGGTGGGAGGGGCAGTTTGGGGGTGCTAGGTGGGTGGGAGGGGCAGTTTGGGGGGTGCTAGGTGAGTGGGAGGGGCAGTTTGGGGGTGCTAGGTGGGTGGGAGGGGCAGTTTGGGGGTGCTAGGTGGGTGGGAGGGGCAGTTTGGGGGGTGCTAGGTGGGTGGGAGGGGCAGTTTGGGGGGTGCTAGGTGGGTGGGAGGGGCAGTTTGGGGGTGCTAGGTGGGTGGGAGGGGCAGTTTGGGGGGGTGCTAGGTGGGTGGGAGGGGCAGTTTGGGGCAGTCATGGCTCTGGCTGTAGGGCAAGGGTCTAGGCAACGGAACTCAGTTGGATTTGTGCAGAGGCCACAGGGCATTTTGACGGGAGAGTGAGGGGTGAGGAGGTGGGGTGAGTGGACTCAGCAGTCAGGGGTGGAAACACGAGTAGAGGCTGGTCCCTGGAGACCGGTCTGGGTTTTGAGGATGGGCCCCCACGTCCCACGGAGGCTGTGAGACTGGCCTTGTCTCTGTGTGTGGCTGGAACACGCAGTGACTCCCCCGTGCTGCCTGAGCTTGTCGGGTGTCCTGGGAACGTGGCTAGAACCCATGTTAGTGTCTGTTCACATCCCTTCCACTGGCATTGCCCATGGGGCAGCTGCAATTCAAAGGGCCCGTCGCCTCTCCTTCCACTTTCCTGACTCTCATTTTCCATTTATCCCCCAGTTTCATGAGCCTATATGATATGGCTCTGGGCACATTTGTAGGACACTGTTTTGGGGTCACATAAGCTTGGGGACAGCATCACACTGTCTTCAGCTTTAACTAGCTATGGAGAAGACACAGATTGGTGTTGAGGGCACTCCCATGGGACACTGGAAGCCGGCCCATCGCCAGTGTCCAGCAGGACATGATGCCATCTCCACAGTCAGGGTGGTTTCTGTCGAGTGCATCGGAGTTTACACCTGTTTGCAAGCTGCATGCCGTGTGTGGCAGGGCAGACTCCAGGGTGCCGTCTGACACGCCGAAGCATCAGTCAACACCTTTCACAGCAGCAGACGATGTTCTCATCATGTCGGACATTTCAATCCGAGGAGCGTGAGGAGAGGAGAGGTTTTAAATAGAGACATTGAGGAGAGGTTTTTCGGTTTGAAGCCGATTTGCACCACAGCACTAGGAAAAGGCACCAGGCATATTACTGACACCAGTTCCTTTGAAGACTGGCCAGTGCGGTCGTTCAGGAAGGTGTAGGCTAATGTAGGAGGGAGATTGGTTCCTGCAATAATCAAAACCTCCAGGAAGTTTTAAGCAGTGCTATTAGCAAAAGAATCTAATCCAGTAATCTGATTTTGAATATCCAGACAGGAAAAGGGAAGTTTCTTTTAATGGTGCCTGTATAAATCCAAATAAACGTGCTCAATATTGTAATAGCTGTGAAGTATAGATGAGACAGCAGCTGTGTCTATATCATGCTTCCAACAGACACCTGATAGCTTTCACTGGGGTCATTTGACAGAAATATGGATTTTCTTATTATTGACAAGATAGGAGGGAATTTGATTTAAAAAAAATACAACTCTGGCAATAAAACATGATTTAGGGTATTCAAAAGCCCCCAATTCGACAAATTGCATTTTAATGGGAGACAGCATATGAGACAAACATGTTGATAATGAGTTTTGATCATATGCTGCCCAGTGGGGAACTCCTGTAAATCCTCACTGCCACAATCCCTCAGGTTTTAATGGAGATTCCAGATTTTCTGCCACTTATTTTGCACTGTATTACAAGGATTTGTTGTTGTTCTGGGGTAGATTTTCTTTTCTTTCTTTCTTTTTCACTGAAAACAACAAATGAGCCACAGGCTCTAAATTCATCCATATTTCCAGTATGGTCATTACCTAGTGTTTTTCTTAATAAAAGTCCATTTAAACTAACTTATTTTTTTTATATCAGAAATACACAAGATATAAGACCCTTCTCCAAAAAAACACAAACAAAAAAACAAAAACAAAATCCCCCCAAACCAATAACAACAACAACAAACACAAACAAACAAACACAAACTGACCAAGTAATTATAATCATTTAAATGCAGAGATTCAGTCTACTGAGGTATTTTCCATTCCTACCAGTTACTGAATGTTGATGAAAGTTGTCTTTCATGTGTTGAAAGTTGTCTTTCATGTGTTGAAGTTGTCATTATTTTTACAGGTCAGATGCTGGGCTCAGAACATACTTCTTTGTCTGATGTCTTTATTAAGGAACTATTGATAAACTAAACCACTGCACACATTTAATGCATGTAGTTTGATGAGTTGGGCTGTACATCTCCACTCCTCAATCCCTCAGCACCACCGAGGTGATAGACTCATTCACATGTCCAAAAATTGCCTCCTGCTTTTTTTTTTTGAGGGCAGTGTCACTGGCCCTCATATGTGGGACTGAACCGGGGCCACTGGCTTCCTAAGCCAGGGCTTAACCTCCTGCTTTTTGTAAAAGACTCTTGGTTGTGCAGCTTCAAGGGCAGGACAAGGACTTCCGGGCTTTCCAAGTGGCCACATGAGGACAAGTGAGAGCCTCCCAGGTGTATGTTCTCTTCTCCCTGGCTGCAGTCCTGCCTTTCCTGTGTGCCCACTGGGCCAGACCGCAGATGCCGTGCAGACGTTGGCCCTTGGAGCCGCCATCTCTCTGCCATCCACTGAACTGGGCTCTGGTGTCACCTGTGCTCTCTCCGGCCCCAAGGCGCAGAGCCATTGCTTCTGGGACCCTAGCGCACTGCCTTACAAAACCCTCCATTGTCCACCTTCATGTTTTGCTAAGTTTTGATCCCTCCTTTCATCAAAGTCACTTTCTCCAAGAATGTTTTCCTAATTCTTGTGGACATAGTTTGATCTCCACTGGGCTAAATTAAAAAAAATATTTATTGTACATTCATATTATGAACTATTTTATAAATATATACTTTTGAGTGTGTGTGTGTGTGTGTGTGTGTGTGTTGGTGTGAGATAAAGTAATGATAGTTTAATAAATTCCTGTGGACCAGAAACCAGATTGCAAAATACAATATTACAAAAGAGAATATTAACAATACTTTTAGTGCCTTAAGTCCATGCTGCTTACACTGTTTATTCCTTTCAAAATATATGTTGGCCATGAGATTGTAAATATCTAATATTCTTTTTCACCCCAGAATGCCTAAAATGTAACGGTAACTCAAAAAAAATGCTTGCTGGTTTATTTATATGACTGACTCGCTCATCAGATTTATGCAGCTCCATCTAGAATTACTTAGTTTAGTGTTGCCTAAAATTTCAGTTCATGTTGGTTACTTGGACCTCAACTCTATTTTATGTTAATAACTGCTTCCCAAGGTCACGGTTGCATTGGAAAACAAACACAGCAACTTCCAACTCTCTTATTAAAAACTCTCCACATTACTGCCAGATTCTTCAGGTGTGACCAAATTTCTGACCCCAACCTTCCCTTGCTGAGCCGACTCTATCCTCCCTGCCATTCGCTGGGCTCCCTGCCTCTGTCTCCCCATCATCAGGCAAACACTTCTACAGCACATTTCCTCCCCAAGACCCTGCTCTCCTCTCCTAGCTGAGATTGTCTGCCTCCACCTTTCCATGAATCCTTCTTAATCCTTTTAGTTAAAAGAAACCCATTTGTAACACTCCCTAACTCCTCCTCCTTCTTCCTTTTTACATGTAGCATTTATCATCATGCAACATTCTAAAACATATACAATTTCCTAATTTATTTTTTTATTTCCTATTTCCCCAAAAGAATGAAATTTTCTGTTTTACTTACTGATATATTCCCAGATCTAAAAAAGTAGCACAAATCAATATTTTTGAACTAATTATATAAATACCAAAATGTGACTGGACAACTTAAGAATGTCATTAATTATGTCAATTTCCTCTTACAGCATCAACAGCTTGCAATGGCTGGCTGTTACACATTGTTAAACTGTGATACACAGTTTAGCGACTTGTCCCAGCTGTTCTAGTTATCACAGAAGGGTATAATAAATTGTTAATACTTAGTTTTCTTATGAATACACTCTAATAGTTTTGTTTTGTTTTGTATGTAAGGAAAGTCATAAATATTCAGCATATTTACAAACATGGATGTGTTTTGTGTATGTGGTTGGAGGAGTGACTAATATTGAAATACCTTTGATGTTAACAGTGCATAATGGATATTAATACAAATAAAAGAAACAAAATGCTCTCAAATATTAGTCCTTGCTGGCTGCTCCCAAGTCTGTCTTATAGGGTTCTGTGAATCAGCGATCACTGCCTCGCCCTGCATTCCACCCGCCATGGGGCTGAAGGGAAGAAGATAAGGTGGTTTCTGCCCAGGCCGTGCAATGTAGGCAGGAGGTAAAATCATGCAGCTCTGGGACTATTCACCGGAGCAGTTTGGTGGAGCAGGAAAGAGAGATTTAGCAAATCATGGCTTTGGGTAGAAGCCAAAGGACCAGCGCTCTCTGACGGGCTGGAATATACACTGTGTCCTGGGAAGGGAGCTGCTCCACTTGAGGAGAAAAGCTGAGAATGGCACTAAGACAGCAGAGTCTCTTCCGGGGGGGAGGGGTCCTGGGGGACAGCTGGGTGTGGCGGGGAAGGGGCCCACAGCCGGAGGGAGAACAGGGCGGTTAAGAGAGAGATTTTGTTGGACTAAAGTCATTATGCAATTAAGCAATGTTCTTTCAGATAAAAATTTCTCCCTATTATTTGTATTCAATCAGTGAGGTAAACAACATGATTTACACGGCTGTTTCCCAATAGTTAAAAATGATAGATAGAGACGATAGATAGATAGATAGATAGATAGATGATAGATATAGATAGATGATAAATAAATAGATGATAGATGACACATACATAAATACATAGATACATAAATGTGACGTATACATAAAATATAGACACTGTCATAGTTGAATAGTAAGAATTTAGTTCAAAATATAATGTTGCTCTGGGTTCCTTTTCAACTTTGTCAAATTAGTCAAAGGAAGATAAGCTGGGTGAAGATTTAATAAATAAAGGACGTTTAAGAACAATTCCTCCCCACCAAAAGAAACAAACAAACAAACAAACAAACAAACAAGGTTCAGATTCAGTTGTTTGCACAAGCAATTTCAGAAGCAACAAAATAAGAAATTGAGTTCATGTTAGAGGAGAGTATATGGCTACTTCTAACAGGCTTGGTATGCAAGCCCGGCCTTGCAGACAGGGGTGGGAGGGGAAGGCTGAAAAGCCGTGAGGCCCACAAGGAAGGCGGTGGTTCCAGCACTCGCTGTCCGGGGCTAGAAAGGAAAACATAAAAAAATGGCTTCTACAGTGACCAAGGGGATTCCTCCCCGAGAGAAGGATGGGGTAAGTTCCCCTTGTCCAGCCCTCTGCAGCAGTGACGGCTGTATCCTACCCCAGCCCCCTTTTGGAATGTGTTTGTGGTTGACATTGTCCACATGCCATCCCACCACTGTCTGCTGGGCACTGAGGCGGACAGACGCTGTGCAGAGGTCTGAGCAGGCCACTGGCCATGAAACATGGCTGACCAGAGTCCTAGGCCTTGGGGCAGTCCCGCAGAGGCGCGAGTGCGTCCTATTTGTGAGGCCGAGGCTGCTCGCAGGGGTGGCCTTGTCCCGGGGCGGGCAGCCGCAGAAGGCTGCTTGTTCCTCACCCATCCTCCACGCGAACGGTTGTCCTGGACTTTCAGATGGCCACGTGGCCACCCAGCTGACGGCTATGTCCCTAGTCACCCTTTCAGTTCAATGGGGCCTCATGGAAGGTGTGGCCAACAGGAAGAGGGCTGCCCCCTCCAGATGGTGACGTCCAGCATGGGCTGTGTTCCTCCATCCTTTTTTCCCCCTTTCCCACATTCAGGAGGTAAGGTGGAAGCAAATCGGCTGTGGGTCTGGCCACAGGGACAATACGGAGCTACGTGTGGCAAGAGTTCTGCATTACATGAAATTGAACTTGTCAGATTTCCCCAATGGCAAACTGCAAACAACTTAGGGAGAAAAAAAACACCCCAAAACAAAAAAAAATATTAGATACCGACTCCTTCACTTTGTTCCATGGAATGCTCTGTTAGTGCGCCTAATGACTAAAATCTGCTTACTTTCGTAAAGCATTTCAATCAGTTAGTTTGAAAGCTGTCTTCCTGCAGTGTCGCCAGTGACCTGCTGTGGCAGTGACATCGCTGACACAACAGTAGCTTTCATGCAACTGCTGACAAATATGTCTGTCTCCTCTGGTGATTTGCAATAGAGATTTCCTAATAAGCGATTTGAAATCAGATCAAAACCAGAGGATTTAATAGAAATTTCTCACATATTCATTTCCCTTCGCTTCTGTAGAAATGACCTCTAAGTAAATAATTGTATGACTTTTATTTCAGCATTCTCCTTGCATTGCATCTGTTTTCCCACAGAGAATTGATCTGGTCATTGAAAAGGTCAGACAACCCTTGGAAGAAATTCCATGGCTCATTATTAATTCAGGAAGGCGTGGGCCCGGGTGCATCTCAGACCAGACGAGGCCTCGCTAATGAGGGCGCTGACTTGACTCTCATTAACTTGACTTATTTCCTTCTCCTTTTCTCTTTACACTTAGAACTCCTGCGTTGCTTTTGTTTACTCATTGTTGCCTATATTCCTTTATGCTAGAAAGTATAATTTTGTTTTGCTTTGGTAATGGTCAACATGATAAAAATATTTATGTAAGGAATTTAAGGTCATTCTCACAGTTCCTAAGAAGTTGGGACAAGTGAAAATTGGAAATATTTTTTTCACTGTTCATAGTGCCTATTAAGAAAACGAAACAAATGTTTATTTGCATCCATCATAATGAATCAGTTCAACAAAAGTGCAAGTCAGTGGAGGGGTGTGTTCGGCCATAATGAGATCGTTAAACCGGGACTTAAATTAGGTTTATTGCGTTTGCTTTATTTTCCCTGGTTCTGCTCGAGTCCGGGCTGGACAATCGATTGTGTTGGTTCGGCAACTTGAACCAGGACCAGGGCCCTGCAGCGCCCTCCGTTTTCTCTGTCCCTACATGGGACACCCATCCATCAGGGCTCCTTGCAGGAAGAAAGGTGTGTTTGGGGAAGCTATTTTTAATAAAGATTTGTCTGAGCCTTATTATAATATTGTGGGAACCGCACAGAGTAAAATCCCAGGAACCGATTCTTTAATGAAGTAAGCTTGCCCACAGTTAAGCTTAAACACCTTTATAATAACTAAGTTCTTGATAATTTCCCATGATTCCCTTTCAGGATACTCTCAAGTCCTCTCAAAGACTGGTGATCTTATCTAACACCTCAACTCTTCATGACATACGCCAAGTCAGCAGAGAGTCAATTCATTGTATTGCTGCAGCTGTCATTATCATCATCATTTTCTTTTTGATTCCAATGTCGCTCAGGGTCACTGGAGCCCTTCCCCAACCCTGTGGTTTGCTGTGTCCGCAGTGCTGCCCCTCTGGTCACCACCAGTTCTGCTGTCCACGTAGCAGCTCCCAGCGGGGCGCAGGCAACACAGACTCCAGACCCTACCTGACGATCTCCCTTTAAACAGAGACCTCAGGTGTCTGAGGTCAGTCTCAAGTTCCTTTAAACTGAGAATCCCTAGATTATCACCTTCTAATCATCCCAGACAGTAGCACAATAAGATCGACTTCATTCCACGAGGTCTAAGCAGAAACAATTGGAATTACCTGGTCAGAAGGAGGCAGCTGTAAACGGTAGTCACCATGTGTGCTGTGTGCGCGTGGTTTTCACCCAGTGTCAAAGCAGAACTCTGGGCACGGGGAAAACAGGCCATGATGTAGCTGCACGTCCATTTGCAATAGATATGGACGGTGATGGGGGATCTTACTGCTCCCTGCCTGGGAAGATCTGTACACATTCTCTCAAATAAGTGAGGCTTTCGGAAGTGGGTCAGAACCAAGTGGATCCTACAAATGCTCCTTCGTGCCCTTAAATAGAATGACTCCATTGAAAAATACCATTCTTACCAAAACCTCACTCCTTCTCTCGGTGTTCTTACTCACACAGTGGTTTGGACTAATGATACTGAGTAATTGGCTCTAACTCCCAACAAAAGGCATGCGGCTGTAAAGAAGTGAGGACTGGAAGGGTTGCTTGCCCAAGGCTGGGCCTGAGACAATACCTTCTTTTTTCTTTTACTGCATCACTGTTGGCTCAGAAAGTCCTCATAAAGGGGAAATGCTATGAAAACAGGATGAAGACCCACTGGGTGTGGGTTCTCATCCGAATTCAGTCACAAATTACTAAATCCCTTAATTGTGCCTCAATTTTCTCCTTGGATACAATTGTAATGGTGCACACTTCTCTGGTGCAGGATCTCTGATTCTTATCAAGGAAAACTCTTTAGAAAGAAATAAAATAAAATTACAGTTGACCATGGTATTTGTCTGCTGGGGCTGCTGTAACAAAAGCCCACCAAACTGAGTGGCTCAATCAGCAGAAATTTATTTTCTCAGAATTTGACGTCTGAAGTCTGATACCCAGGTGTCACAGGCTGGTTCCTTCCAAGGCCGTGAGTGGGGGAGGGGTTCTGCTCCAGGCCTTTCCCACTCCTGGTGGTCGGCTGGTGTCTTTGGTGTTCCTTGGCTCCGGGAATGTCACTCCAGCTCCGCCTTCGTCTTCACACAGCATTGCCCCTGTGAGTGTCTGTGCCCAAACCTCCCTTTTTATAAAAGGACGCTAGTTATATTTCATTACTCCAGCCTGACCTCACCCTAACAGACTTTACCTGCAATGAGCCCGTTTCCCAGGAAGGTGCTGGGGTGAGTGCTTCTGCATGTGGGTTTTAGGGGGCCATTTTTAGCCCCTCACAACCACATAATTTAAAGTTTTCAAACTATTCTGGTTTTTGTTTGTTTCTAGTATAAGGATCATTACGTTTTTTGAACATTACTTTGCTTAAATAAAAGAGTACTCGTCTAATGAAAATTAATTTTCTTCTCGTAAAAATTAATTCTCCTTATTTCTCAAAAAGCAACTTTTTGTAGATGATCAAGAACTCTTTTCTCCTGTATTTACAGTTTAATGTATTTTCCAAAGTTTTTGAAAAAATGTAATGTTTGTTTTATTACAGCCAGGTGAAGAATAGGCTTTGGCAGGTTTCACCAGATCTCACCTGGAGGCCATGCGAGCTTTAACGACTTACAGCTCAGGGTTGCTAGGCACTCAGAGTGAAGCCTGAGGAGAATGCAGACATGACGAGCGCGCGTTGATTGAGTAGATTTGGTTCATGAAACCATTTCATTATGAACCGTGATTTTTAATAACATGTCTATTCACTTTACAGCTCCTTTCAGAAAAGGCACTAAATGTGTGTATTTTCTATTTGTTAAATTAGGGAACGGAATGGAAGGAGTGGTTCACCTGGAACAGCTACAATCTCCTGCAAGCGCCTGGATACCGCGTGGCTGTTTTACATCGACCTGAAAGAGGGGACGTTTAGCTTCCATCCTCTCCATGATGTCTTCCCCAATCCACCTAAATTGGACAGCTGTCCCTTCTCTCAAAGTAGGTGTTCAATAAATATTTCTACCTGTAGTTAGCTGTTTATGTCTTTATCATTTTAATGCTAGGTAGAAAACTATTCTTGGGATATACGTTCGACCAAATGTTATTTAAAAATTATATTCATGAAGAGCTTTTAATTAATTATATGAATGAACACTTACATAATACTGAAGGAAGGAAGAAAACATAAAATTGTATATTTATTGTATGTATGTCAGTGGATATAACCCCTTAAGGAGACTGAATTTTATTTTATAAGGAAACCTGCCAAGATATCTCTCAAGCATCAGCTATCTATCAAACTATTAGCAGGGATTGACTCCAGATTGTGGTACCATAGAAATGTTTTTTTTTAATATTCATTACATTTTATTTCTTTGCAATGTTCTTTCATATACTGTGCTCTATAACATATTATTTTCTATAGAGGCAAAATACTGTTTTAAAGGATAAAACAGAAAGCAATCAGAAAGAGAAGAAGGGCAGGCTGAAAATCTGTGGTGTCCTCATTTATGTTAGGTGACCAGGACAGGGCTAGACAGAAGGTTTGAGGAGGTGACACCCCCGCGTGAAGCAGGCTTCTTGCTGCCACAGTCAGAGAAGGAAGTGGTTATGATTTCTGGGGATGGTTATAGCATCTCCCATCTCCCATTGTCCTCTGCAGTGACCTTGGTGTCCTCCAGCAAGAAGTGAGGGATGCATCGCCTCCCCTGGAGGTGGGAGGGAGGGCTGGTGGGTCTTGCAAAGGAATGGGAGGTGACAGTGCAGGAACCCTGAACCTGCGATGGGACAGGTGATGCAACTTCCACCTGTTCCCTGGGATGTCAGCACCTGGGCTGAAAGCCAGCATGTCAGACGGCCAGCTGTCCTGAGGCCACCATTTGAGGAAGCCAAGCCGTGTGTAAAGGCAGGCAGGCCGTTCTGGGGTCTTCCCTGCCCTGAGCCTGCGGGTGATTCCGCCCCCGCCTTGGGTCTTCTTCTGGTCTGAGCCCCCAGGTGGCGTGAAGCTGGAATGAGCCTCCCTGCTGTGGCCTTCTTGTATGGACATGCAGCGGCTGCTGTTTTATTCCACTAATTTTGGAGTGGTGCCTTACACAGAAATGTAACCAGAACACATAGTTCAAGCTGGATTAGGTAAAGGGAATTCATTAGTTGACATAACTCACCTATCTCGAAGCTTCATTTCAGTGTGTCCCGTTCATAACCAAACTCCTGAGCCTCCAGCCAAAACTACATATTCTGTCTTTTCTATTCTATTGAGACACTTCTATGCAGACCAGAGTCTGGTCATCAGACATGACAAACCATTCTCTATCACGTTCGCCACAATACTCAATAAATTACAAATGGCTCTCGGCTTTATCTTCTAACTTTCTAGTGGACTCTGTTCTCTCCACAAACTGGTCAACAAACTGTTAACATTCGTCTCTGCATGGCTGGTCCACAGCCCCTAACTTGGACTACTCTTTCCTCTTGCAACCTCTGCATCAAAATGAAAAACTTACATTTCCCAGTCTCTTTTATCCTCCAATCAGCCTGACGGATCCCCAGATTCAGACTGAAATCTTGAGCAAGGTTTACAAAGACACAAAGTGCTTCTGCAGCCTCCGCTGTGCTGCCTCTCCTGCCCACCGAGGGTCCCGGGCCTTCCCCCTGGTTCCCGCGCAGGCGGCACAGTTTCCAATCCTAGAGTCTTGCACGTGCTGTTTTGTCTGGAATGTCCGCCCCCTTCTCCTCTTTAACCTACTTAGGTAGAACCAATCTTTCACATCTCATGTTCTGTTAGTTGCTTTGAGAAGACTGAAAACATCTCACAGAGCTTAAATGAGAATAAAGTAATATCTTATTCATAGAAGCCAAAATTTAATGAAACATGATAAATATACATTCTTCCACAAAAAAGGACTTTCCTTGTGAAAAAGAAAAAGTGTATTGACATATACATTGAACCCACAAAAGACTGTAGTTATTTTAGAGTTACCTAGATATCAAGGAGTGGCAATTCTGATTGGCTTGCAGGAGGAGAAGCATCTTTCATAAATACTTAATATTCACATCGACTAGACCCCTTTTCTTTGAGTCGCATGAGTGCTGAGATGGAGGCGACCTTCTAAAGTTGAAATAGGGACATGCGTGCTTGCAGTGACAACACTTTGCTTTGGAGGCTGCCTACTTCTCCAGCGACTTCCACATCTGCCATGTTATTCTTATTCACAAAGAGCCAAAGTGTTTCAATCTGAGAAACAGACACAAACGCTGGTGCAGGCCCAGTGGTCTACCACAGCCAACTGGTGTCCTGCCGTGTGATTTCAGGTTCTACGAGCTTTTGTGTGCAAAATGGCCTGTTTGTGCACAAAGCTGGGCCGGCATTTTTACATACATTATCATTTCATTATGACCAAGCCGGGGACATTGGTGGTGTGGCCCCGACACGTGAGCTGCACTCTGTTAGTCGGTGCCTGCTGCCCGTCTCCTCCAGGGCACCCTGTGAGGTCCAGGAGACATATGGAAAATGGTCTCTTCTCTGAACCTAGAGAAGCATACCCATCAAAACGAGCTTGCTAACTGGACACAGGGGTCTAGAGAGTAAATTATTAACTAGGGCTTCACAGGTTTCTGAGATCAGTTACTACGCCAAAGAAAGCGTGGAGAGGGCCAAGCCCAACGCGCTGTGACCCACGGGGCTGACCTCGCCGGGGCCGTCCAGGTCTCTCTGCGGTGGGCGCTGTGACAATGTGCAGGAGAATTTCAGCTCTCGGTCATGAATCGTGGGTAGTTTTTTTACTGTGTTATTTTAAAAGGCTTTGCTGACTTATGTAAACAGCAGTATGTTGATTGCCTGTTTCACTTACTTCTCACCCAAAGGACACACCTGCAGCACGCCCTCCCTCTGCTTTCATTCCCACATCTGTTTGCACCCAGGACATCCTTTTTCTACTCTGTGATATTTTCCGGTCACCTGAGGTGAGCACTGGGCAGCACTGGGAAGGGCAAATGTGCAGCCAGGTCCGGTCCACATCCGCCACCTCCTGTGGTCACCTCACCCACCAGCAAGAGAAGTGTCGCCGTTTATCGGGGATTACGGGGGAGCACAATTCCACACACTACAGCTTGTTACACGACAGTGCATGACTCACCTTGAAGAAGGTCACGCGTGCGATGCCCCTAACCTGGGCATGTTCCCCAATATTTATCACCGGGTACTGCTCTCTCTGATGGTCCACAGAAGCACACAAATGGGAGACTGACCTTTTTGAGAATTCAGGTGCATGCACCCTCGTCCCTTTAAGCAGGGCACACGGCTCCTGGCCACCGAGGTCTCGCCTCACTTGTGCTCCTCTTACAATTTTCACCCCGTTTCCACCAGCCTGAGCATTTGCAATCAGTCATCTCTGAGTTAGACAAGAGTGGAAATGATATTTTTGTATAATTACTGTTTTGTTTCATTTAACAATTTAATAAACATTTATTTATGTTTTCTGTGTATGAAAAGCTTTTTGTTGAGCTCTGTAGGTCAGAGGTAACAGTGACAACCTCTTACCCTTCCATTAGATGACACTTTTCTGAGTAGAGTCATGTTTACTTTTATCCCTTGTGTCCAAAACATACAAATTAGATTAAAAGGGAATGAATGAGTCAACATGGATGCACCTGGAAGTCATTATGCTGAGAGAAAGACAGCCAGACATGAAAGGATACATACTGTGTGACCGCTTACCCTGGAATGATCAGATATCTAGATATGCAAAGTACAGTAGAACGTTCTAGAAGCTGGGGGAGGGAGGGAAGTAGTTATTATTTAACGGGCATGGCATTTCTGTTTGGGATGATGAAAAATTCTGAAAATGGGTAGTGGTGATAATTGCACAACATTTTGAATGTACTGCCACTGAATTGTATACCTAACTGGTTAAAACGGCAAATTTTACGTTACATGTATTTTATTAAATATAAAAGTTCCCTCCCAAAATGATTCTGGGGATAAAATGGGGTGAAAGTAACTGTATTTCAGACAGACCCTCAAACACATGCTGTTCAGTGTGTGTCAGTAACAAGTTTACACCCCACAGAAGTCTTTTCTCTCCCATTTGATAATGGATATGAAAAAACTAAACAAAACAAAAAACAGAAGAAAAGACCCACAGCGTTCCCAAAAGCTTTCTTATAATGAGAAAGCTTTTGTGGGAAGTAGACTTACCCTTTGACATTTTATTTCCTTTGTGTTAACAGATTTATAATAGATCATTCCGGGGCTATTGTTTTGCTTATATAATAAGAATGATTTTCTTATGTGTTGAATTAGTGTTTCTTTTGAGGTTGTTACAACTCCCTTTATTTATAACAGGAGAAATACATGTTTGTAGAAAGGAGACATTTCAAGGGAATTGAGTTAAAACTAGTACAAAAATGAAGCCTTCGAATGCTGACCCCAGTTATGACAAAGTGTCTGAGGAAATGCATCCCAAACATCATTTTTGCCTTTCTCATCAGACTCAGAAAAAAAAAGTCTTATTTTTCAGTGAAATACTGAGCAACACTGACTGCTGAAAATGCCTTTGAAACATAAGGAGAAGATAATCCAGTACAGTTTTACACACTTTGAAATAATCTGTAAACTAACTTGAAAGAGGGTTAAAATACGAAGGGTGAGGAGATTGTCCTCAGTCCTATAGGCATTAACAGTCCATGCGCTGGGGGCGGCGGCAGGAGAGTTAGATCCCGGAGACCAGGCATTCCTGCCCATGTTATGGCTGTTCTCCGATGAAACAGCCAGGTCTGAGTTTCCAGTCAGGAGAAGCCGTGGGAACAGCTGGCCGAGGGAGGGCAGACGCTCACGAGTAAACCTGTGTCGGGTGCTTTGTGCGCATTGTTCTCTGTGGTCCTCACAGTCGCCTTCCCGGCTGGGTGTCTACCTTCTGTCAGGGAAGGAGGAACGGCTACCTGACATGTGGACGAGGCCTGGAGCGCCTCCTGGTACCAGCCCGGGAGGCCTGCCGGCTCTGGTGCCGAAGGGCGTCACACGGCTGGCTCTCCTGACGGCCCGCAGTCTCGTTCTTAGGGGCGTGTGTGTGTTTCCTACAGTAGAATCAGACATGGGGTTAGAGAGATGGCCTCTTATTGCCGTAGCCCATGGTAATAGCAAGATTTGTGGACAGTATAAACAGGACAATATTTAATCACTAAAGAAAACATTTCTTTTTTTTGAGGGCAGTGTCACTGGCCCTCATATTTGGGACCTGAACTGGGGCCACAGGCTTCCCAGGCCAGTGCCCAACCACTGCGCCATCCGGCCGGCCCTAAAGAAAACTTTTTAACATTCATATTTGCTATTTGTTGTGTTCTCGCTTCAACTCCATGTTTACACTGGAATATTTTTAGCTGACATCCCCCCTCCCCTTTTTTGTGTAACTGTCTAGCTAACTTTGCGGTAAGAATTAGGGTGGAATTGAGTTCTCCAGAATGTCCCCTTAACGAAGTACAGACATTTTAAGAACGTAGATATTTGGGAAAGATAAACAATCTATCCTGAGCATAAGCATAATGCCAGGAGTGTATTTAAGATGCACAGCACACTCTACATGTTTGTGTAAACCCAACAAGGGAAGCAGTGAGCTGCCTGAGCAGAAGCTTGTCTGACCACTGGGAATCAATAGGTCAACAGAACGGTACTTAGGGCTTGGATGCAAACAGGATCTGCCCTGTTAGAAACAGCACCGTTCTCTCGGAAGGCTTCCCGGGCTGTATCTCACTGTAATCCTCTTCATTCTTAGCTCATCACTGAGCAGTACATCTGGGAGTTATTTTCCCTTTACACATCAGTCACCTTAGAAGTGAATGGATCAGATTTTGAAAGGTGTACAGAAAAAGACAAATCTTTTCATTTGTTAACCTTTTCCATCTGCCATCAAGTGCTATGACTTCTAAGAAAGCAGAAGTTATTGTTGGCTACAGCCTTCCTTAACACAATCATAAAAAAATGTGTGCCTTGAGTTATGAGAATTACCAAAAGTCTGTTTGTTTTATTTTGCTTTTTGCTATTTTCTAACCTACCCAATGGAAAATTATAACATTTCATCAAGTAAACTATAACTTAATCTAACACCTTAACATTCTTATATTCTCTCACATTCTAACAAGATGGAGAAAGAGATATTTTAAAATATTAACTTTCAGATGTTAAGCACATTGACTAGCTGAGACTCAAAGAGGAATGCATATTTACAGTCCACAATTTTGACAGGGACCAGTGATTGCTCATTTGGTTTCCATCATACCATCGCATTACAAATGACATGACAATAATGAATCAGATAATCTGCACTGCAATGATGGGACATGGCGAATAGTGGGAAGGCAGCTCCTCCACTAAAAGTAGGAAGTGCTACAGCTTAGCTGTGGCTGGAGAAAGCAGCCAACAATTGCAGCCTCTGTGGCTGTTGATGCCCAACACATAAGATTGGGAATCAGATTACAGAGGTTAGGCCCACATTCACAAGGTTGCTCCTCCCACTCTTACATAGTGTTGACATTGTGAAACAAAGACAATTTAAATGTAGACAGAAAATAAGTCCAAAGCTCGATGACACCCTGAAACAGATGTTGAGTCTTTATTAACTCAGACACCCACCCACATTGCCTAATTGTGCATGTGAAGAGAGAAACGCGTGTGATTATCACAAGCACCCAGAGCTTCCCCTTTAGTGGTCCATTCATGGGCTTCACTCAGAAAATGAATGAGCACCTGTTGGGACAGCAGCTGCCCCTGTCCCTGGGAATAGCCAAGTTCATGGGACAAGTTCCCCCGCCCCCACAAAAAGAATTTACTGGAAGGAGAGGAGTTAGAGAAGTAGAAGGTCATCTTAGTAGAATGAGATGGTGAGATGAGCACTTGATAAAGGTTAGCCGAGGTCCGCTGAAAGTGAACACTGGCCAGCCGGGAAGTGAAGCTGAGTGCCCACATGCATGGACCACGAGGGGCAAGCTTTGGCACCAAGCAACAGCATGAACCCACTTCTGAAAACCGAGGAGCAAGAAGGGAAACTGTCAACTGTGAAAATCAGAATTATTCTCTGGAGGGTGCGTTATGGGAAAGTCACGGATTACAAGATATTCCTCATTTGAAAATCTATTTTTAATTAAATCCCAACAAAAACAAAAGACGGTGGACAATCTGAAGAGCAGAAATCAGTATGATGGTCAACTGTTAAATCTAAATTACTGGTTAGGAGAGTTGGGGGAACGTGAAAAGGGGATAGTGAACAGAGTAACAAGAGAGAGATGCGAAGGTTCCAGCGGACACACTCACAAGCAGAGGAAGTCATGAGAACTTTCCAAGATGAAGACACACAGAAACCAACCAAAGGGCGTGTGTAGAACCCGGGTCAGGTGGGAAGGTAGACCATTATCCTGAGATGCAGTTTGTTTGAGCCTATATCCTTTTTGAGAGACACGATAAGATTATATAAACTGTTTATTATCGAGATATATCCATATATCATATAGAAAAGTGCATTTTAAGATATAAAGTTTATTTTTAGATGAAGGATGTTAAAGTTATGCAGTGCAGGCTCATTGGATGAGCTTTGCATGTAGAAAGAGCTGGCTGTCAATACATCTGACTTTTTTTCTGACAGATTCCAGCTCTTAAAACCGCAGAAGCTTTTTCTTCCTTTTTAAAAGAGTTTAATTATGCAAAGGATCCTTAAACAATGACATAGCGTCGTTTCCCATGCTATCCTGACTTGTCTGGTCTCTCTATTGTGTGGCAATAGTATTTTGTCTGCCTCTGCGATGCAGTCCTAGTTCCTCCCGCTTTAATGTTTGTCTTGCAGACCATGTGCTGGGGATGCAGAGACAGTGGGCGGGGCCTGGCGGACACAGCAAGGTGGTGGGGACAGCGTTCTCACCGCCGAGGAACTGTGTGTGGGTGGCCAAGTCCTTGTGCTTATTGAACTCCCAAGCGTATTTTTATATCCCACACCACTGCCTAATTACTTCAAAATTAAATATATGTATAATCTTTTGTGCTAGTGGTTGATGGTCAAGTTCTCTTCCTACTGCCACCATCTTTAAAATAGTTTGTTTGTAATGTTGGTCCAGCATTTAAAATAAAACAAAAATATATAAACCATTTGTTTTTCTCAAACGAGCATCCGATGTTTCGTTTTTCCTAAACTGTATTACTTTTAACACTAGAATATTAAAATCTATTATAAATGTACATTGTTTTTTTCCCAGTTTTATTGAAAAATAATTGACACATAACATTGTACAAGTTTAAGGTGTGTGATGCAACCTTTTAAACACGTATCTATTCTAAAATGATTCCCACAGTAAGGTTAGCTAACACACCCTCCCCCTCACATAATTATCATCTTGTTGTTTTGGTGAGAATAGTAAAAGGTTGACTCTTATGGCAACTTCCAGGTACATTAGGTAATATGTTAACTACCATTGCCATGCTGTGCCTTAGGTCCCTGGAACTCATATGAACTGGAAGCTTCCACCCTTTGACCAGCCAGCATCTCCCCGTTTAGACTCCACAAGCCTCTGGCAGCCCCCATTCTATTCTCCGCTTCCATGAGTTCAGTGTAGTATTGTTATTTTTAGAGTCCGTATGTGGGTGAGATTATCCAGTGTTAGTCTTACTCTGTCTGACTGATCAGCACGATGCCTCCTAGACCCATCCGTGTTGCCTCAAGTGGCAGTATTTCCTTCTTTTCATGGCTGAATAGTAGTCCATATGTTTGTACCACATTTTCTTTACCCACCCATCCTGTGATGGACACTAGGCGGCTTCCATGCCTTGGCTATTGTGGATGCTGCTGCAGGAAGACGGGTGCAAACATCCTTGGAGACACTCATTTTGCTCAAAAGAGACACAGCCAAAACTCCTGCACCCAGGGCCCTTCTAGAACTCACCCTGTGCGCCTCTTCCTCTGGCTGTCCATCTGAGTTCTCTGCTATCCTTTATAGTAAACCAGTCAGTGTTTTTCTGAGTTCTGTGACCCATTCCAGCAAACTATGGAACCGAGGAAGTAACTATGGAATGCTGATTTACAGCAGGTGACGTCAGTTCTGGACTTGCGATTGGCACCTGAAGTGACAGTCTCGTGGGGCTGAGCCCTTTACCTGTGGGCTGCGACGCTAAGTCCCAGTAGGTGGTGACAGAATTGAAAGGAACTGTAGACAAGGGCACCCAGTTGGTGTCTGGGGATTGCTTGGTGTGTAAAAAACCCTCCTATATTTGGTGACCGGAAGAGAGGCAGTGAACGCATAGAATATTCTGTGAGTAAAGGAGAAACAGGGAGTTTTCCCAAGACAATGATATTTACAAAAAGTATTAAAATGCAGTCACCATAAATTTGGAAACTTGACATTTCAAAAACATAATGCTACAGCAAACCCAATTTGAAAGACATGAAAAGACAACATAAATCTAATCTTGGGATGAAATGTACATTCTTTCATTTTGAAACATACAAAATATAGAGGCTGAATGTTCCTTGGTTGACGTTCAATACATGATACAAATGTAGGAGAAGAGAGCCCTGACTAACACTCTAACTTTACAGGAAAAGCATCCTTGTCTAATCATTACTATTATCTGTAAAGCTAGAGCACAGTTTTACTCTCTTTCTGTTTGCTGGGGAAACAGAAGTTCCATTGCATCTGGATGTACTATTGGCAGTGATACATTGAAAATCAATCCAAAACATGACTGTTTAAATGTACAATAGCCCCGGAAGTTTGTATATTTGGGAGATGACCAAATCATCTTCTCCCATCTCAGTAATGTAACTTACAGAGTTGCCAAACTAGAAGAAAAAAAAATTTAACTGAGTTTCCCATTCTATATTCAATTATGTAAAATACAGATGCCCAGCGTCCTTTGAGATCTTCTTGAATGTTTAATGAAAAGTAAGTTTATTTTTGCAAGACAGAAACATCTTACTTTCAGAATAAAAATTCATGATTCAGACAGACTACAGTGAGGAAATCGTGTCATGAATATTCATTGTAACATTAATGTTTGCAAAAACTATTTATAAATTGGAAAATGGTCATAATTCAAAATTCAAGTGTAGCATTAGGGTATAAGGTACACCGTGAAATATACAGCCTCAAACTCACAGATTTTGCCTGAGTCATAGAAGCTGAATATTTATATATGATTTAATTTGCAAAGCTTGTTCCTTAAAGTTATGTGAGATGTAGCCCCAAACCCACCCAAAGCCTTTCTTTCTTTTTTTTAACCTAAACTCAAGTTGAATCCCATAGATTGCATTGTTTATAATAGGGATCTTTTAACATTATACTGCTTTCATAGCATTTATAAATTTATTTCAAACTATGTTTTGCAAACAAAAACATAAACAAAACCAAAAAACAAGCAAACAAAACTGCATGAAAGCATTTAGAGTTTGAGTCCTGTCTTGCGGGTCTGGTCTCACGCTGAGCAGGTTTTTTCTGGAGAGAAGGCAAGACAGGAGCACGTGTTCTCCTGCAGGGGGCGAGACAACACAGCAGACGCGAGGAGGGGAAAAGAGTCAAACAAAGGCCCATGGATTAATACAAAAGTTAAACAACAACAACAAAACACTTAAAATTTCAAAGGCTGTTACCTAAAGAATATGATAAAGAGGAAGATCTCCAACTGCAGCCAGTTGGAGTAAAAGGCAATACCTTCCACAACTAGTAAGTGAACACTGAGACACCCGCCTTTGCAAACCGTGGACAGCAGACAGCTCAGGACTCAGACCCCTGACAGAAGAGACACCAGCGACGGGACCCTAAGTCACCCTGGCTTTCTGCCAGGCAGCACACCCCAGACTGTGGAAGACAGGTGGGTAGCAAAGGGAGTGAGTGTGGGGATGGCTAAGAGTTGCAGAGGCTGATGTAGCTGGTGGTTGTTGGGCAGAGTTCTGCAGGGAAGGGAACCCTAAGAGCCCCGGGGTCTGTGTGGGCTCATTGAGTGTTTGCTGAATATAAAATACACGTGTGGGGAGTGGCGCTCCTGAGAGCACAGGTGGCCAGGAACTGTGCAGGCAGCAGTTGTCAGAGTTCACCCAGACCTGGGGCCACCTGGGGGTCACATCCAGGACGCGAAACTGCACTGACATGTTCCCGCCGCTGCATGGCCCCAGCACCGTCCGGTGCATGTAAGCAGACCCTCTGGACCAGCCTCTCCGATTTCAGGGGGGCATTTTCCTGTGACCTCAGTGCCCTGACGGGTGTAAGGAAACACACTGATTTTCAGCTCACCCAGCCTTTTCTTGTTACAAGGACATGAGTGACTACCTCCAGGCTCTTAACACATACGAGGCAAATCTAGAAGTCCTTAATCACGTTTTAATAAAAAAACAAAAATGGGGCCAGCCGAGTGGCGCGGTGGTTAAGAGTTGGCTTGGGACGCCAGCAGCCCTGGTTCGGATCCCACATATGAGGGCCAGTGACACTGCCCTCAAAAAAAAAAAAAAAAATGGCTGAAAAATACTGTTCTCTGAAAATTTGGCTTGACTCTGTCCTGTTGCCTACTATGAAATCAATGGTATGTGCCTGTTTTTAAAAAGTCTTTTCAATTATTTTTCTCTGCTTCTAGGATATTCTTGTTCGTGTTCGTTTGCAGTTAAACTATGATTTATCATCAGAGGGCGGATTTCCAAATCAACAAAATGATGCTGAGAATTACCAAAGGAATGGCTATTGGATTTTATTTGCTTTGCTTTTGATGGAGGTTTTGATAGTTCCAAGCTTCAGAGGAAGACTTTGCCAGTCAGTAGGAATAGTGATATATATATTTAAGATTTTATTGGGGAATTGGGGGAGGGAACAGTGTTGGGGAATCGAGGAAGGGGAACAGACAAGTTGCTGTCCTTTTATTCTTCAGTCTAGTTGCCGAGGATGTTGCTTCACTGGCCCATGTTGGTATCGGCATTGCGCTCTTCCCGGATGAGGCAGATTGGTCGCTGGCCTCTGAACAGCCGCTCACCATGGCTATTGCAGCTACGCTGGCTGCCGGCCACTCACTGTAGCCCATAGCAGTCCACTGCAGCAGGGGCTGCAGCTATGCCGTCCCGGGGACTCACAGCAGCCCGGCTCCAGGTGGAGCTGTTGTTAGCTGTAGAGGGCAGTGTCACTGGCCCCCATATGTGGGATCCGAACCAGGGCCACTGGCGTCCCAAGCCAGCTCTTAACCAATGCGCCTCTCAGCCGGCCCTGGGATAGTGATATTTTAATGGTGGCCATTACATGTCATTTCCTGGTGCCCAGGCCTCATTCTCTGACTATAATAATTTAGTGTGACTTGAGGGCATCTTCTCTGCCTCCTGGCATACAGTCCTGTTAAAGCATCAAGGCAGGTGGCTCTCTACCTGGAAAGAGGCTGGCACCTGGCTCAGACAATGACCATTTCTCCCTGGCATTCAACTGTAGAGCCAAGTGCCATTACAGCCTAAACCTGCGTGTCGCTGAGTGGTCCCCACGGTATCGCCCTGCGGGAAGGTGTTAGGTTCTCTTCTATGGACTTGACAGCTGCTTGTTTCCTGACCTGCCCGGGTTCTACAGTGGGACCTGGGCCATTGAAAGCCTGGATGCAGCCCCACCCCACTCCACCGACATGAAATCAGACAGTTACCTCATCTGTTCAGTTATAAATCATAGCATCTGACCTCGCTCCTTTTGCTGAGAAAACACGATCACCCCAACATTGAAAACACTTTGAAACACTTTGAAAAGTGAAAACATATGCTCATACTTAAAAATACAATTATTGTACCATTAATGAAATAGAAGCAAAATTTAAGTTTTAGCATAAAAAGAAAGATGGCATTCTCTAGGATTTGTGAATCAATTACTTTGTCAATAGATAAGTAAGCCACTACTATAAGCCAGCCACGCTGATCAGGGCATAGAGAGATAAAGAAAATAAACTTTTACCCTTGAGAAATCCACAGTCTCCTGGTACAGAATAAGAGGAATTTTCAAAGACAAAAAAATCATAACCTGTAATGTTCAAACTTAGAAAAAATCGGACTGTGAAATTCCATATCATCAATATAAGCCTTTAAAAATATCCATGAAAAAGGTAAACTTTGAAAACAAAAGAAATTCCAGAAATAATAATTGCTCCTTAAAAGAATATATTATCATGATGAGACTAGACACTTATTAAAATGTAGCCTTGAAAGAAAAAGACTTTTATTTGTACACACATACACATACACACACACACACACACACACTGTAGTGTAATTAAACTACTTGATACTGAATTACATTAGATCATTTCAATGTGTCTAATCATAGTGAACACTTACTGATAAGTAAAATCAAGTTGGGATTTTTCTCTTTAAATTTAGCTGAAGTTTTTGTTATTGTAAGTCCTCAAGAATCTAAATTTAAGTTGCTGTGGGTATTGAAGTTACTTTCAATAAATCATAATAGTAAAAAAAACATTGATCACACCAGAGATTGATTTTGCGGGCAACTTCCATTTTTCTCTCAGACATGTTATTTTGAGTGCCAATACATTTTACCGTACACAAATATGTGGTAGTTTCAAACTCTATAAGTCAAAATGGATTTTTATCAACCTTGTCAATGTCATTTTTTGTCACAAGTACATTTTGAACAACAAAGTACAAAACACTTTGAATAGACACAGTTAAACCAAAAATAACTTATTCTAATTGCAAGTATATAAAAATCTAATATATTTACTTTAACCAATAACTATAGAGTGTAAAGTATTATTTTTACTTTTATACATTAACTATATTTAGGGGAAAATAAATTCCCTGGAAATATATGTATTGTAAATACATTTGGAAAAGTGCTGAATTAAATGATCTATTTATCTAACACACTACTTTTAACATAGTTTTTCTTTATATTATTTTAGAGGTTCAATTTACGCAAATATATTTGCTTCTTTGATGTCTATTCCTAATCCTTTATTTCAGTATTATTCTAAATTAATAGAATTTCATAAATATATTATATAGGTGGCCATAAGTTAATATAATGTATGTTGGTGAACAATTGAATATTGAATATTGATGAGCTAGCATATTGAAAGGAGAATATGCAACAAAACTTAGAGGCAATAGAGGGTAGTATTCAGTTCAACGGGCTCCAGAATCCACTGACGATTCAAAATCCAGCTACACAATGTTGGGCCAAGTAAGTAATCCCTTTATACCTCAGTTATTCGTTTGTAAAATGTACAGCTAGTGGTACAGTCATGCACCAATTAACGATGTTTTGGTCAATGATGGAGTTCATACATGATGGTGGCCTTTGAGTATCACGGCGCCGAAGCACTGCTGTCACCGAGTGACCTCATAGACATGGAGGGGAAGACACTGCTAGGGTCCATCCTGACCCTGGGGAGGCCCAGGCTGATGAGTGTGTCTGTGTCTCAGTCTTTAACAAAAATTTAACAAGTAAAAATCGTTAAAAATTTTAAAAATAGAAAAAAACTTATAGAATAAGAATATAAAAAAAATATTTTCGTAGGGCTGTAAAATGTGTGTTTTAAGATAAGTGTTATTACAAAAGAGTCAAAAGTTAAAAATATTTAGAAGTTTATAAAGTAAAAATGAACAGTAAGCTAAGGGTAATTCATTACTGAAAAAATAAAAATATTTTTATACATTTAGTGTGGCCTAAGTGTGCAGTGTGTGTAAAGTCTGCGGTCGTGCACAGCCCCGCCCTGGGCCGTCGCACCCACTCACCCCTCACTCACTGACGCCCCCAGAGCAGCATCCGGTCCTGCAAGCTCCTCTCGTGATGAGGGCCCTGTGCAGGTGTACCGTCTTTTATCGATTACACTGCATTTTTACTGCTCCTGTTCCATAATAGCTTTAGACACACAAACACTCCCCTCTGTGTTACAGTGGCCACAGTATTCAGTCCAGTGCCACAGCCTGGGTGTGCAGGGATCGACGCCATGTAGGTTGGTGTTAGTACAGTCGTGCAGCCCTAACAGTTGGGGATAGATTCTGAGAAATGTGTCATCAGGTGAGTATGTCACAGTGTGACGATCACAGAGACACTTCCAGAGTGACCACGAGATGTGTGAGGGTGTTGCCAGCATAGCAGGCACACTGTTGTGTGGCAAACATCTTTATAAGTAAAAAGAGTACACTGTAAAATAACAATAAAAGTATAATGCAGTTGACCCTTGAACAACACCAGTTTGAACTGTGTGGATCCACTTACACGTGGCTCTTTTTCAATCACTATGCAGTCAGCCCTCCTTATCCCCAGGTTGGCATCCTTGCATTCAACCCACTGCAGACTGAAAACAGTCATTTTGACCTGCAGTTGGAAATCTGCAGATGTGTGTGGTGGGGAACGAGCGATTGTATGCAATGATCTCTGCCATTTTATACAAGGGACCTGAGCACCCTGCTTTTTGGTATCTGAGGGGTCCTGGAACTAATCCCCCTCAGATTCCTAGGGGCAACTGTAGTTAACCTTTTGGGGAGTCAGAAGTTGTACGCAGGGCCGGCTGAGTGGCGCGGTGGTTGAGCACTGGCTTGGGAAGCCAGCGGCCCCGGTTCGGGCCCCACATATGAGGGCCAGTGACATTGCCCTCAAAAAAAAAAAAAAGTTGTATGCAAATTTCCATGTGGGGGTCAGTGTCCCTGACGCTGATATGGGTAAGAGTCAGTGTAAATAAACACATATACCAGTAACATGGCTGTTTGTCATCATTGTGATGGTTCTGTACCGTACATAGTGTAGGTGCCGTGTTTTCACAGGACAGGTAGCACAGTAGGTCGGCTGACACCAGCATCACCACAAATGTGTGAGTTATGCCGTGCTCTGCGATGTTTCCATGCCTACGACAGTGGGCCGGGATGGGGATTTTGCAGGTCCAGGATCATCTCATGGGACCCCCATTCAATAAGCGGCCCACCCATTCATCGAAACGTCCTGAAGCAGCGGATGACCGAACTTAAGGAGAAAGTTATGATTTCATAAAGATTCTTTGAAATAATTTAAATATTTTATTTTAATATTTCTTTTATACAGATTATTCAAACTATGAAAATAAGTCCTACTTAGTACCTGGAGCATGGAAATACGATGGAATTTAAAAGGCTGAATAATGGGCCCAGGTTCCCCAAACACTTCAGGCCTCCCTGCCCTGGTGGCTGAGCGCTCAGAGCGGAGAAAGCAGAGACGATGCCACAACAGCAGCCTTCTTTCTAAGGAGGAGCCCAGCGGCTGGTCAGCGGGCCTGCGTGGAGGAGGGTGGTAAGGCGGCCGCGTGGGCAGGGACAGGGCTGCGTGGGGCGGCGCCCAGGCAGCAGGAGGAGGGCGCTGCACCAGCAGTTCTGCGATCAGTGAGTCAGCGTCCACTGCCAAGGCTGCGGGTGTGGACTGGTCATCAAAAGGTTACAACAGGTCATCCCGCGGAGGCAAAGGGCAGGTTCAAGGTTGAGGGCCTGGAAAGGGCGGGGCAAACAGGTGGGAAAGGTCACCTGACAAAGGTCCGTGGTGCTGAATGAAGGCCGAAGAAACACTTTGATTTTTTTTCAAAGAAGACATGAAAAAAAAAAAAAAGATTTTTAAGGTGCTAAGTACTTCTATCTATACAGAGAACAGGCTTTTAGGTAAAAAAAATATGTCTAATTACGGTCGGATCAATAACAACACATTTTAGAAGTCTTTGTAGGTGTGAAGCAGCCGGATGCATTTTGCAAGCCTTTGCTCGTTTGTTCCTCTCGACAAGCTTATTAAGAAGCAGGCACTGTTGTTATTCCCAGTTTTTGTTTGTGGACTTTAAGACAGTTTGCTATACTTTTTTTTAAAACATTTTAAATGCGGTATATGGTAAAGGGCTGTGTTCACGTCCCCAGTGACAGACATTTTTGTTGAAAAGGAGACCATAATCCCACCACAATAAATTTAGATGCCTCTAAAAGTTTTTAGATTGGTAATGTTACTAACGGTGTTATTTCTAAACATGACTTAGAAGCCACATAGCTTTATGCTTATTTATTAAATATAATGTTGGGCAAAAAGTTTTGATTTGAAAATAACATCTTAATATGAAAAATATATTTTATAAATGTATTATATAAAGTAAAAATCAAATGAATAAATACGTTAAATTTTTAAAAAGATATGCTTTAAATAATAGGTAAAAGCAAGAAAAAGCAAATCAAGGAGAAACAGAATTACACAATAATGGAGATTGATGGTTGACAAAAAGTAAGGTGTGATTGGCAACACCCCCTGTTTGTGACAGTTATGAATAGGACACTCATGATGTTTTTAGTGAGAGTTTAAATCACTACTAAAGGGCAGAGTGACAGCACTTTTTGTCCTAATTAAGCTTTTCATTTCAAGATAATTGTATAATCACATTCAGTTGAAAAAAATTAATATGTAGAGATTCTGTGTGCTTTACCCATTTCCCCCGATGGTAACATCTTGCAAATCTTTAGAACAATATCACCGGATTGTTAGTGACACAGTCCAAAAACATTTTCATGACTGACTTTGCTCCCTCCCCGGCCTGCTCCTTAAACCCGGCAGCCACTACACCTGGTCTCCATTTGTGTCCTGTTGCTGTTCAAGCATGTTAATAGAATCAGAAGGCCTGTGCCATTTGGGGATTCGTTTGTTTGTTTGCAGTTTTTCCTTTATGTTACTAAGCAGCATTTCCTGAAATAGATATACACAAGTTTTTTTTAACCATTTCTCATTGAAAGACAACTGGGTTGTTCCCAATTTTTGGCTATTGTGAACATAGCTTCCCTAAATATTAATGCCAAGTTTTTGTGTGAGTATAAGTCTTGAATTCTTTGAGGAAATAAAACACAGGTCGGTATGTTGGGTCATATGACAATTGCACACTTTTTTTTTTTTTTTGATGGCCAAACTTTCTAGAGTGGCTGTATCATTGCTTTTTTTATTTTTTTATATGGAACACTTCACAAATTGGCGTGTCATCCTTGCACAGGGGCCATGCTAATCTTCTCTGTATCGTTCCAATTTTAGTATATGTGCTGCCGAAGCGAGCACTGTTGCTTTTTGGTATACAGTGTTTCTGTGATCCATTGTCTGTATATTTACCAGCATTTGGCATTTCATTATATTTTTTATTTTAGCCATTTTAACAGATGTGTGGTGATTTTCTCTGATGGTTTTAATTTGTATTACCTGGTGATTGAGAGCATATTTTCATGTGCTTATTTATCACCTGTGTATCCTTTGGGTGAAATGTCTCTTTGTGTCTCTTACCACTTCCTAATGGGATTTTTTTTTCTGTTAAGTTTTGAGATTCTTCATATGCATTAGCTCCTAGGTCTGTGCCAGACATATGGTTTGCAAATAATTTGTCGTGCCTGTCCCCTAGATTCCAAATATCTTTTTTTCTAAAAGTTGTATAATTTTACATTTTGCATTTAAGACTGTGTCCATTTTGAGTTTTGGGGAAGAGATTAAGAAGTACAATTTGGTTGTTACAAAGTAGTCATGGGATGGCGGGTATAGCATAAGGAATATAGTCAATAATATTGTAATAACTGTGTATGACAATATAGTTATTATATTGCCAGATGGGTACTGGATTTATTGGGGTGACCAATGGAAGGAGGTTGGGGACAGGGTGAGAAAGTGAAGGGATTTTTACCCACACCCTCAGCCCCCCTCCCATCTGGCAACCATCGAAATGTTCTCTGTATCCATGAGTGTGTTTCTGTTTTGTTTGTTTATTAACTTCGTCCTTTAGATTCCACATATAAGCGAAATCACATTGTGTCTGTCATTGTCTGTCTTACATGCTCCACTCAGCACAACAGCCGCCACAGATGGCAAGACCTCATTCCCTTCCCTGGTGGAGTCATAGCCCGTTGTATATATGCTTTCTCCATTCTTCCATCGACAGACATCCAAGTTGCCTCCATATCTTGGCCATTGTAAACATTGCTATAATGAACATATAGATGCATATATTCTCTCGAAGCAGCGTTTTGGGTTTCTTTGGATAAATACCCAGAAATGGGATTACTGGGCCCTTCTTTCTCTTCTGTTAAGTCTTTGTTTTCAAGTTTATTTTATCTGGTATAAGTATGCTACCCCAACTTTTTTTCTTCTTCTCATCTTCATTTTCATGAAATAACTTTTTCCATCCCTTTCCTTTCAGTCTGTGTGTGTCTTTCAGTCTGAAGTGAGTCTCTTGCAGGCACCATCTGTGAGGGGCTTGTTTTCTTATCCCCTCAGCCCTCCTGTGCCTTTTGATCTGTTATAGTTGAGCCTTGATTTCTATTGGCATGTCGCGGGGTGGGACTGACCCTCTGGCTGCTTGGCTGTGAGGATTGGCCATGTCCATAGCTTACAGGCTGCTGTGTGGGGGGTTTGCCCCCCTGAGTGGGATTTGCCCAAGCAGGCTCTGGTGACTGTTGAGACCACCGTTTGTGGATGGTGTTTTGGGGGCTAATTGGGTGGTGCTCTGCTGTGTCCTGAAGCCAACCTCCAAGAATGTTAGTTCTGGGGCCCCTTGAGCAGAGGCTCTGGTGAAGGGCGAGGTCTGTCACTGCCCGTGACCAGGTAGGGACTACCTGGTAGGAGCTACAAAGTGATTGGTGGTTGTTTGCTCGCTGTGCTAAACCTGGAGGTGGGTGGGAAAGGCCATGCTGCAAACTGAGGGCAGCTGCCACTAGTACCAGTTCTGGGGTAACTGCAAAAAGGCAGGACACCAGAGACCTGCTGCCTGCCACCTGCTGGCTCCCTTACGGTTCAGCCCCTGATAAAGCCTCGTGGGGTACGCAAGTTGGGCGTGGCAAGATCTCAGGGAGTCACTAGAAGAGTTGCGGTCACCAGGTTAATGTAGACTCTGCTTTGGTGCCTATGCTGAGCCTGGAGCGACTCAACAACCATTTCAGAGCCCACTGAGGCCAATCGCCACCTGACTCCGACGGTTTTCAAAGAAAGGTTGCAGTGAAGGCGGGGCTGGTGCTCTTGGAGAAAGTGCCTCTGGAGTTGGGGAGTTGGGTGGTGTGGGGCCCCAGTGCAGCAGGGCATCGCTGTGGAGCTCACCACGCCAATCAGATTCAGATTTGTTTGGAGGGGGCGGGCTCCACACATTACAGATGGCGCCCACACAATGCCGGCTGTCCTTCAACTTTTGCCCTGAAGCCACACAACTCAGTCTCTCCTCGTATGTCTCGCACAGTCCCCTACACACTGTGTCTCCGCCGGAGCCCAAGGTGAGTGCCTGTGAATGGACAAATCTGTGTGCGGTTCCTTTAAGAGGATGCGGGGGGGGGGGGTGTCTCCCAAAGCCTCCGTCCCACCTGGATGGTCAGCATCCCCACTGTTTCTCACAGCCAGGTGTTGTGGGGGCTCCTCTTCCCCCACCAGTGCCCCGGGCTGGGAGGCCTGCTGGGGGCTGGGGTCTCACGCTCCTCCGGGGAGCCTCCGCGGCCGAGATCTCCCACCTGGTCCTCGTTCACCACGCGCAGGTGTGCGGCCCGTTCTGGTCTCCGCCCTCCCCCAGTCCCAGCGTGGCTGCTGCTTTACACCCTTAGTTATAAAACTTCTGTTCAGCGAGATGTGAGATGTTTCTCCAGGTTGATTGTTCTGAAATTTAGATGTAATTTTGATGTGTTCACGGGATGAAGCAGGCACAGTGTTTCTCTACTCTGCCACCTTGGCCCTGCTCTTTGGCATCCTTCTTGAACTCACTTATGAGTCCTAGGAGACGTTGTTCTTGTTTTTGTCTGTATATTTCTCAGGAATATAAGTAAACAATCTTCAATGAGAACACAACTGAAAATTTTCTTCTTGATTCCCCCCCCCCCTATTTTTGTTGGAATTTTCTATGTAGACATATTTGCAAATAGTGCTGATTTTAATTGCTTCCTTCCTGACATGTAATCAGTTTATTTTCTTTTCTTGCCTTGTTGCACTGGCTAGAACTTCCAAGAAGTTCTAAGCAAATTACGGTTGGGAGTTGGCACCCTTGCCTGGTCCCTGACCCAAAGGGGAAAGCATTAACTCTCCCACATTTAGTATAACTTAGCTGCAGGTTTTGTAGACACTCTTTTTCAACTTGAGGAAACTTCCCTCTTTTATTTTTTTCTGAGTATTTTGTCACAAATGAGTGTTGGATTCCAGCAAATGCCTTTTCTGCATTAATTGATATCATCATGTGACTCTTCTTCTTTAGCCTATTAATTTAGTGAGTTACACTGACTGTTTTAAACATGCAGCCCTGGAATAAACCATACTTGGTTAGGGTGCATAAATCTTTTTATATATTACTGAATTTCATATTACTAAGTATAATGGATTGTTAATATTTGAAATATTTTGCATATATACTCATGAGGGATATTACGCTGCAGTTTTATTTTTTGTACTTTGGTTTTGGTATCTGGGTAACTTTAACTCTGTAAAATGAAATATTTTCTGGCCTCATTTTTATATAGAAGAGATTGTGTAGAATTGGTGTTAATTCTTCATTAAATGTTTGGTAGTATTTTCCTTTTAAATTATTTGGGCCTGAAGATTTCTCTTATTGAAGTTTTAAAATTACAAATGAATTTTTTAAAGATTTACAGGGCTATTTATATTATTTTCTTCAGATTCAGTGAATTGGTATAATTCATGTTTTGCAAGAAATTAGTCCATTTCATCTAAGTTGGCAAATGTATTTGTGTAGAGTTGATCATAGAATATACTCCTTTATTATCCTTTTGAATTCCTTATAGTAGTAATTTGTTTCTTCTCTTTCTTTCATTTTATGTCTTACTAGAGTTTTGTTACATTTATTAATCTTATCACAGAACAAACTATTTGATTTTTCTCTATTGTTTCCTGTTACCAATTTCATTGATTTGCTTTTTTACTTTATTGTTTCCCAATTATGGCTTCTTTGTGTTTCTTCTGCACTTCTAGGTTTTTGATTTCAGACTTTTCCTCTTCTAATGTCTGCATTTAACGCTACATTTTCCTCCCAGGACTGCCTTCTCTGTGTTCCACAAGTTTTATTTTGCTGTATTTTCACTTTTCATTTAGTTCAGTGCATTTTCAACTTTACCTTGAGATTTTCTCTTTACCCATGGATTATTTAGATTCTGATAAGAAATCTGTTGTCATTTGAATTGTTTTTCGCCTATAGAAAACATGTGATTATTTTTTGCTTTTCTTTAGTTTACAGAAATTTCATTATGATGTCTTGGTGAGGATTTCTTTGGGTTTATAATGTTTGAGGTTTGCTTAGCTTTTGAATCTGTATGTTTATATATCTCATCGAATTTGGGGAGTTTACAGCCATTATTGTTTCAAGCACTTTTTAGATGCACCCTCTATTTTCTCCTGGGACTTCAATGACACATAGTTTAGACCTTTTAAGTAGTCTCACATGTCCCTGTTTACTCTCTGTTTTTCAGATTAGGTTATTTGTGTTGTTCTATGTCCCAGTTCACCGGTTCTTTCCCCTGTCCCTTCATTTCTGATTATGAGCCTATCCACTAAGCTTTAGTTTTGATTATTCTGTTTTCCACATCTAAATTTTCCATTGGTTCTTTATGTTTCTTTGCTGAGACAGTTTTTTTGTTGAAGTTTTGTATTTTTAATTGGTTTGAAGTGTTTCTTTTGTAATAACCAGTTGAAGCGTTTTTTCATGACTATTTTAAAATCTTTGTTAGATAATTCCAACAGCTCTCCCATCATGATGTCATCATATATCAATTGTGTATTTTTTATTCAGTTTCGGATCTTCCTGGTTCTTTATATAAAGATTTTAATTGACTCTTGAACATGTTAAAATGTTGCGAGGAGGTTCTGTGGCTTATTCAAATCTCCTGACTTAGCTGGCCTCTCTCACTCTCACCTGGTGGGGTGCGTAGGGCAGCCCCTCTTTACCCGCCAGTGGCATCTAAGATGCGTACTTCACGCCTGCTATGTGGGCTGGAGGTCGCAGCGGCCAGCCTGGTCTGGGTTGGCACTGACATGGGCTGTCTTGTTATTGCTGGGTCATTATGAAAGTCCTGAGTCTCCACTGAGCCACTCCAGTGGGAAGGGGAATGCTTCCTGGGACTGCCAGGTGGGTTGGGAGTCCAGTCGCTTCATCGGCTCTCCACTGCCTCCATGGGGTGCGGGGTCATTTCCAGCTGGTGGGATGAAGACTGCAGCTCCCACTGGCGTGCTATGACACGGCCGTCCCAGGTGTATGGGGCTCCTCCTTGCAGCTTCCCTGGTGCGACTGCAGATGTTCCACGTGGGCTTTCCTGGCATGGGTGGCATGGGGCACAGATATTTCTCTGCAGTGTTTGCTGGAGGAGGGCCATTGTTGTATAAATCTTTCTTATTTTTCTAAAATGCTCTTTTCATTTTCCTTTGGCTAGAGAGGTTGGGCTCTGGTTGGGACATTTTCCCCTGTACTTACCAGCACTTCTGGGATGCTGGCTTCTTCACCTCCAAGTCTTGTATGTAAGAGGCAAAAAGAAAACCCAGAGAACTTACTACCATTCATTGCTTGGGTCCTGAGATTCTTAGTCTGCCTTCTCTTCATCTTTCAGAGTCTTCTTATGTTTGTTTATATATAATGTACAGGGTTTTCAGTTGTAACTTGTAGAAAAAATAGAGAAAAGTACAGCTACTTCATGTTTCTGAAAGCCGAAATAGAGAGTACTTACTTACAAACAAAAGTGTCCAAATATCTTTGGCCCCCAAACTCCATTTCCTAAAATATAATGTGAGAAAAAATATGATATATGCACAAAATGTTCACAGATAGTTTATTATTTTAATAATGGGACAAATTATAAATAGGCAAGTGGCATTATTAACAGATGGGATACATATACATAGAGCAGAATTCAATGCAACTGTATAAAACAATGCTGTAACTCTGTGTTTTTCACATCCTACAGAAACATACTCAGGATATATTATTGAGTGACTACAAAGCAGATTACAAACAGGATGCACAGAATGAACTCCTTTATGGAGTATAATGTGATATGTTTGTATATAAGCATGCAAATAATTTTGCATTTATTTATGTAAGGAGATCCTCCTTAATCAAATTCTCTGTCTGCTCTGCAGCTACACCTGAGCAGAAGCTAAACTTGGCTGCAGAAAAATTACAAGTTTATCTGTGACTTGTACACATACCTCATGGGGGCTCCCAGCATTGCCTGGCAATCTTGTTACCATCACCTAGTCAATTTATACTTATTCTCATGTTAATTTACCCATTTTTAAATGGAGATGTTGAACTCTGTTTTCTTTCTTCCTTCTCAACTATTGACTTTGCTTCTGAGTTCACTCAGAAAAGGAAACTTTCTTCGGAGTCATCAGGTCTCCCAGTCTACCACGTGGCCTCCCCCTCTCACAAGGCATGTCAGCGTTTCTCTCTCTCAGTCATTTCCCCCACAGAATCCTGTGCTCTTTCATGTGTTCCAGGCTGTTCCAGAAATTGCTCATTTTCTTTTAGCTTTCCTGTCTCTGTTGGAACAATTTCCTTCCAAAACCGATTGTCCTGATTTCAAAACTCTTCATCCTGCCCAAATCCTCAAGGGCAATGGACCTCAGTCTCCCCATGTTCACTTTTAATTTTCTCTTGATCTTTTCCAGTCACACTTTCATCCCTACAGCCACTAGCAAAAGTTTTCAGCCAATGATCTGAAAAATCTCTACGCAGCCTGTCACCAGAGTGCAAATGGTCAGCTGTCCTTTCTCCTCCTGGACTGCGCCTCCATGTGACATCAGCACTTGACTATCTCTGAAACTCCCCTCCCTCTTACTCTTTCTAGGCTTGGCTTTCATGTGCCTGGCTTTCTTCTTCCTGCACTGGCTGTCCTTGGTGGGTTTTCATGGATTCAAATCCTTCCCTCAGTTTCTACAAGAGATGGTGGCGTTTCGCAGAGACCATTCCCAGAAGTCTCCTCCTCTCTGTCTCTGCTTAGTTTCTAGAAGTTTCTAGAAGACGTTATCTGGGCCTGGAGTCTTTCTTCTGGATCGCTGGTCCCAGACTTTCAGTGGATGAAATCATGCATGTGTGTGAGGTCTGTCCCCTTGGGGTACCAGTAAAGCTCAGAGCTGTCCAGTGTGACCTAACCATAGGCAGCAGTGTTTGTGACATCAGTGTCACCCGAAGGAAGCAGATTTGAGCACCTTTCTGCTCCCCCACGGTTCTTCTGTTTGTAAAGATGGGCTCCTTGCTTGGTCTGGACAGGGTTGCAGACAGTTAAAACGATGCATGCCAGATCCCTAAACAAACCCTTATTTGCAATCAGAAGTTAGAATTTTTCCATCAGCTTCTCAGCTAGCAAGCCCATGCATGACGTATGGTTTTATTTCAGACAATAACATTGGCTGCAATAAAAATCTGCTTATCAGTAAATATAACTTCTTTTTGTTTTTTCCTTTCAAATATTTAATCATCATGAATCAAACGGAATTATTCATAATTCTTAAAACCACATAATGTTGGGGCACATGTGTTATAACTTAAAGCAGCAATTTAGATGGAAAGAAAACACTTTTCTTTATTCTTCATTTTAGCTTGTAAGTGAGCAATTAATCTCAGTTTGAGTTTATCTGACTGTTTAGCAGTAATGCTTTTCTATCACACTTACAATTTAACTCAATGTGTATTCTGTAATTTTTATTTTTACTCTTTTATTTTTTTCATTAGAAATTTAGCCCCTGGGCAAAATAAAGGAAGTGTCAAAATGTGGCAAGACCGTAGCTCAGGCCTTTTGAAGGAGACTTCATCAAGCCTGTGTGACTTCTACCCCAACAATTCCTTTATTTATCCCGACTCAGTTATGCTTATAATGTTAAGAGAAGGTCTCAGATATGTGGTGTTGGAAATGAGATGCGTTACTACAAAAAAATGCACAAGTGAAACGCTCATAAAGGCCCCCGTTTGGCACACCACCATTTAAATGGCTGATTTTATGACAGTGCAAAAGGACCATGGTCATGACTCACAGTGCCTCTTAACGCAGCATAACGGGAACCCCAGCTTTGATGGCGGGGCTTTCTGTGGAGGCGCCTTGCGGAGCCTCGTGTTTCTTCCAGTGCCGCCCCCATCCTCAGACCTCTTCAGGAAGGGCTCCGGGGTGCCCATACATTGGGGTCGCCTTGTGGACATAGACCACATGTTGGGGAACATCTGGGTTTCCCTTTTTGATGTTTACTAGAGTTGAAAAGTGGTAAGTTTGTGATGATAGACATGCGGATAAATCATTTTATCATTAGTTTTTCATAGTGTGACTTAGCATGTATTTATATTGTACTAAAAGTTACCTGGCCCCTATGTAAAAGCAACTCGGATCTCAGTGAATGAACTATGAAGCTTTTCTATGAAGAAGGACATGAGAACAATAAAAAGTAGTATATTACTACTATCAGTGTTAATGTTGACTGAGATTCCACCTTGGTAAAAATAATGTATGAACCTCCCTGAAGCAAGACTGGGTTGAAATAGGCTAAGCTGTGAAATAGGAAAGGATATGTAACTATTTTCTGTTGTATTGCTAGAATCTTCCTACCTTACTTTGGAACCCATCATCTTCATTAGAAAACAAAACCACATTGTTGTCCTGTGTCAGAGTTTGAAGTCCCAGGAACCAGGCTCTGACACAGAGATTACTGTGCAAAGCGTTATTAGGGTGTGCTTTGGGAAGCGGGGCCGGTGAGCAGCCTCCATTCTCGCCAGCGTTCTCACCTCATGTGGCCACCATGGCAGCGACGGGCAGCCAATGATAAAGGCTGGGTGTTGTCAGGTGACCAAATCATTGTGTCACTCGCTGTCTGGTGATTCTCCTGGGCTGGGAGCTTTTTGTGGGGGTGCCATGCAATGCAGAGCTCGCCACCCTCATGTCTGCTCCTGTATGTCCACCCTCATATCCACACCAAGACTTCCTGTCCCCAACCTTCGGACCAGCCTCCAGCCAGTCCACTGGCCCACCCGCCAAGCCACTCAGCATTGCCTGTGTTTATATTAATGTTTTATCTTACCATGTCGTGTAGCTAGGTTACTGTTGATCATAGAAAACATTTGAGAAACATGTGATGTCTTAAAAGCTTACCTCTTCATTATGATGCGTTTAGATTGTTGATTTGAAAGACACAGATAATTTTCAAAACAATATGATAAATGCTTAAAAACATCATGAACTATTTAAATATTTAAGATTAAAGCATTCAGGTAAGGCAAGATACGTTCTCATTAGAAAAAAAGTATTGAAACCTCTTTTCTCTGAATTTCCCAAAGATGGGATAAGAATTCCTTAGATATTGTTGGCATTACTTTCTCTAGGAAATTCCTCATGGTGAACAGCATGCAATTTTGAATACATAAACATATGCATATCATTTTTTCCATAAATTAGTAGACATAACCCCTAAGAAATAAACTTTTTAAAATGTAAGCTACTCACATATTCCTGTTGGAAGAACAACAGGGATGGGACTGTGGAACCCCTTATCCCAAAAAGATGCCTTCAAACTACATTTCAAACACCAAATAAGCTTGTAAATCCTGGGGAGATCTTAGTTACTATGTTTTTGGAAAGATAATTTGTAATTTTTAATATGAAACCTCAGAACTCATCTCAAGCTTGCTGTCATGCCAGTGAGCCAGGTTTAATGGCAGTGTCCACGGTAGGGTCATTCTTCCCTTTAGAACAAGAATTTCTGCTTTATTATTTTTCCTGATAGCTCCAGAAACAAATCTCATTTTATGAAATAAAGTTATAATTCAGCAATATTTATGGAAGTAATTTACATAAAGACACTCAAAACAATATTTCTTTTGCTCAATGTTTAGAAGGTAAATAATCAAGAACCCTTGTGGTATTAAAATATTCTCATATAAACTGGGAAATCTCAGCTTTTCTTAGAAACCCTTTTGTTGGGTGCCTCTGGTTATTTCATTAGAAACAGTAAGGACGTCTGGTCCCTCCAGGTCTTTGCTCTGCTGAGTGACTTTACAAACAGGACATTCCTTGGTATGGATTCCAGACATATACCTCGATGCTTTCTTTCAAGAATGCCTGAGCCTGATGGCAACCCTAAGGGACATGATAAGTTTTCCTTTGGATATACGAAGTGAGAAGCATTGTAGAGAGGGAGTGGAGGCAATATTTTTAACCTTGAATTTTCTAGTTTTCCTGAATGTGTCTCCCAAAGGGAAACATAGATTTCACAACAAAGCAGGTGAAAAAAAAAATTCACACACTGAGAGATTTAATTGCATGGCATTCACCATTGCCTCCAGGCATGTTTGCCGTAGCGTATTAACGATTGGGTAAGAAACATGGGCAAGGAATACTCACTGTTGCCCAGGGAACAATACAAGTCATGGAAACCTACCTTTATCCAGCTGAGGGGAGGAACAGTGGGCACGTTTTCAGGCACTTGCATCAATCTAGACGCACTGCTGTGTAAACATGTATTACGAGATCGCAGAAAGAATACGGCGCAGGAGAGGTGACCATGGAAGCAGAAGAGAGGACCTTAGGGTCTCAAGGGCCCTAAAATGGACTGAAGCCCAGTTTCCTGCTGGACGCGGGCGCTTCCTGTGACGCCTGTGGTGCTTTGCGCTGATGCGCACATCCTGAGCTCAGGGCCCTGGCCTCCCATCTGAAACGCGAGGCCTCCTCTCACTGAGAAGATCTAACCCTCTGCCGTGTGACCGATCTCCAGACGTCAGAACCTGACTCACAAACGTTCCCTGATCCTTCCTCACTGCCTTCTGGAAGCCAAACACCTCCAACTCCTTCCAGCATTCTGCAGAGGACAGGAAGTGGCACAACCCGGGCCATCTGGGCTGATTCCTCCTCCGCAGGGACTTGGTGCGGGGCTGGGGGCACTGGCAGCCTGGGCCTTTCGGCCCCTGCAGAGCTTTGGCCTTAGCTGCCCGGACCTGCCTTGCCCAGGGTCGGGCCTGTTCTCAGAGCAGCTCACATCCGCTCTGCATCGATGGGGAAACATGGAGGCGCGGCTGCCCTGCCCAGTGGTGGGATTCCGAGGGCCCTTATAACTCCAGAACTTCCCATGGGATTGCCCACGGTTATTGGACCCGAACCCCAGCTTGACGTCTGTCTGCTGCTGCTGCTGCCAGAGGCCTGGGTCCCGGAGAGCGACAGCGGTGGCGCCTCGGCGTGGAAAGAGACGGGCCGGAGCTTGGGTGGCAGTGCGTTTTTAGCCAACAGCGATACATTATCAGTATTTTCTAATTAGAGAGATCGCTGACCTACAGTTGGAATCACCCAGAATGCAGCCTTTTCAGATTGGCTTCGTTCACTCAGTCATATGTATGCATTTAACGTTCCTCTGTGTCTTTCGTGGCTTCATAGCTTTTTTTTTTTCACTGAAAAATATTTTATTGTCTGGATGTTTATTTATTTATTTTTTTCGGCGGATGTTTATTTTTAAATGGTATGGCACATGTGAAAAAATGATATAATTAAAATGTAATAAATGATCCCAGCAAAACCCAGCAAATCCAGTCTTAACAAAAACATAACCCATGAGGCAAAAAAAAAAAAAAAAAAATTAAACCTCTCTGATTGATTTATTCTAGAGATTAACTTAAAATAATTTCATTTAATAAAACAGAAACTACAAAGATGAGAAAATATAACTACTGAAATAGGAGAACACAAAGCTAAGGAAACACGATCAAAGCAGCATCATTACATAACTCATAAGTCAATTAGAAAAAACAGAAAGCATAACAAATGCAGCTGATGATTGAATTATTAATAAACAGGGATGCAGAGAAAAAGTCAAATAAATTAGAGCATGGATAGGAAAGGTCTCGAGTTGATTTGTAGAAGACAGTAAAGTTATTTCTCTAAAATAAAGAACCAAATAAATATTTCAGGTTGGCTATGCCAAGATTAAAATGGAAGGAAAACAACTGTTATGAAAATTCCATGCAGAACTCCCAAACATATCTCAATATTTCAAGGATGAAAATATATCAGCCATCTCAGACCAGGGAGGGGAAGGGCAAGAGGAGTTGTCACCTTTGGGGCAGAGGGGGACCAGCTACGGGTCAGAGTGCCGCACTGTTACTTCCAGGGCGATTAAAAGTTGAACTTGGGCAAGTTCTGGGAAGTGTTTTAGAAGTGAGATGACATATCATGCAATTTCAGTATCAGACATGCAAGCCATGTGATTGGCAGCTGGGTGCTGGCTGGGGAGAGGGATCAGTGCACGGTCATCTCTGCTACTGTCATATATATATATGTATAGAGAGAGAGAGAGAGACAGAGAGAGACAGAGAGAGAGAGACAGAGAGAGACAGAGAGAGACAGAGAGAGACAGAGAGAGAGAGACAGAGAGAGACAGAGAGAGACAGAGAGAGACAGAGACAGAGAGAGACAGAGAGAGACAGAGAGAGAGAGACAGAGAGAGAGACAGAGAGAGAGAGACAGAGAGAGAGAGACAGAGAGACAGAGAGAGAGAGAGACAGAGAGACAGAGACAGAGAGAGACAGAGAGAGAGAGAGACAGAGACAGAGAGACAGAGAGAGACAGAGAGAGAGAGACAGAGAGAGAGAGACAGAGAGAGACAGAGAGAGACAGAGAGGGAAACAGGGGCACAGTTCTGATGAATATAAATCCTTGATACACAGTCGGCAGAAGAAAGTCCCCCAAGGAAGGTGAAGGAGGCTGATTGGTAAAGCTGGAGGCAGCCAGGCTGTCGGTTGTCCTAGAAGCTGAGGGACAGAATGGCTTTAAGAACACTGGAGCAATTAAGGGCGATCAATGATGATGCCGGTGAGAGCAATTTCTGTGAAATGGTGGAGACAGAGCCAGGCCGCCATTGGTTCATAACTGTGTGAAATGAACACATGAAGACACTGAATGTTGACAATTTTTAAGAAGTTTGGTTTTAGAGAAAAAGGTAAAGACAGTTTTTGGAGCAGGAGTAGAAACTGAACATAGTTCAGAAAATGGTTTTTTTCCCCCTCCATTCTTTTCTTTCAAGAAGAGATACAATGGAGTTTGTTTAAAACCTGATTGAAAGGATCCATATAAAGGGAGAGAGAAGAAACAGAAATGAAAGAAGAGAACAGGGCATAATAAGTTATCATCTGCCACAAAACACTCTGTATCCTACTTTCAACTAGTATGATTGGAACTACATCTTACATAGTCAGCAAATGTAGGATTCCTAAAGGAAAAGCTGAACAATTAAATGTATTAGTCTTTTTAAAAAAATCTCATAGAAATATTCTAAGGCATGAGAGTCAGATTTTTTTATATATAGATGCAATCACATGATACAGAAATATGAAATAAATTGTAAAATGACAATAATAGACAATTATGTTACATTGTAAGTCTTCAATGGAATAGCATTAAAAAAAGACATAGTTTGAGTTTGTAATTAAAATTTCATTACATCTGGTTGGGGAGTGAAACAGCTAAGACATTGTAGAGCTGTGGTTTTTTTTAAATCCAAAACCTCCCAGGTATCCTCTAAATTTCCAAAGGAGATAGACTGTTTCTCAGGTAGGGAATCTAAGTTTCAGCAGGGACACTCTGACTGGGTCTGCAGCTTGCTGATAAGAAGCACAATAGGGCAGCTGCAAGTGGTTCCAGGGAATATGAATGACTTCAATTGAGCACAATATTGAGTCTCAAAATATGTCAGCATATCATAAGAAAATTATTTTAGAATGTATAAACAGAGAATTTTAGGAACTAAGGTTTGATGTAATAGGGAAACTAACAAAATTTGGGAATGTAGGATAAGGTTCAAGTATCTTAAAGTGGTGCCTCTATTGTCCAAATATTACCATTGTAAAATAATGAAGCAGTAATGTGACTGTGAAACTGAAAGTGAAGTCAAGTCCTTCCTTTTTATAAAGTAAATATATTCAGTAAGGTCTATTTAACAACTTGAGGAGTTAAGTTGTTGGGGAAAAGTAAGATGTTTGGGTTAAGGAGAAGATGATGTCATTGAAACCAGTCCAGTTTTAAAATGCAATTACTCAACTAGCATATGTTATCTAATTTATTCATGGCTGCCTGGGTGGAAGTTTAAATTAAACACTTGAGCAGAATGCACTCTTGACATATTTAAATGTCCAGGATGACTAATAGTTGAGAGACACTTCAGCTAAGTCTCAGGAATTTATCCTGAATATCTACACTGCTGAAACATAAACGGGCCCAGAAATAATAGTTTTGTGAAGGCAGGTGGCTAATTACTATTTATTATCAGGAGAAAAGCTCATTTTCCCATTCTTCATATTTATATTCAAGTGTATATACATACATGAAATGATATTTTATGTTATATCTGAAACTGCTAGTTTTAAGATTTAATTTGTGAACATAGATATACAAATTTCAGTTGTTAAATGATGTTATTGCAGGGGGTGGAGCAAGGATCTGTGAAAATTCTCTCCTTCATAAAAGATTTGAGGACACTGGCAAAGGCTGATGGAACTATTTCAGGTTTCTGAAAATTAAGCAAAAACTTGCTGTACTTGGGGATTTTTTTCCCAAAAAGAGCAGGTGAATTTCTGTGAAAACTTGTTGGAAGCCATCAGCACCATAATGTGTGACAAGGTCTCATGGTCAGTAAGTGTCTCTTATCGGAACTCTCATGGCCTGGAGACCTTTAGTTTCCAAGGAGACTTCTCACTGTGATTATCTTAGGCAAGTGAGCTCAGGGGCTGATGTTACATCAGTTTCTCACAGGCAGGCTTTTGGTCTATGTGGCCAGGGGTCTGAGCCTCTGTTTCCAAGAGGCTTGAGTCCCCTTTTTCTCAGTCCTGGGGTCCGCAGTGGGGCTACAGCCTGGCTTGTGTTGTTTCCTTCTTGGGAAATCTGTTTTTTGTTTTTTTTTTTGAGGGCAGTGTCACTGGCCCTCATATGTGGGACCCGAACCGGGGCCACTGGCTTCCCAAGCCAGCGCTTAACCACAGCACCACTTGGCCGGCCCCCTTCTTGGGAAATCTTACGTGTCATTGGCCTACATAGCCATCTCTCATTGGGGTACCACAGGAACTTGCCATAAATGCAGTGAGTGTACAGTCTCCTACAAGAACTGATGTCAAGAAAAGGCATGTGGGCTCACAGGAGTGGAGACTATAACCGACCATGAAGCTGTGTTACATATTGGGGTGCTGACGGCTCCCAGCAAAAACTGAGCTTTGTAGCATTTTAAATATTAGGTCGGTGCAAACGTAACTGCAATTTTGGCCATTATTTGTACTGGCAAAAGCCGCAATTACTTTTGCACCATCCTAAGAGCTTTATTCCCACTCTCCACCCCTAGCAAGCTTTCTGCATTGATACTGAAATGCAGGCACCAAACTGCCTCTCAAGGAGTGAAAACAGAGTTGCAGTTCTTTCCAAGTCCCACTCTCTGAGCATTGCTATTATCTGATCTGCCTGATGGCTGCCTCAAGGTGTCCAGTACTTGACCTGACTTAGCTTCCAAACAATTGTTCCAAACAATTAGCAGAAACTGTTCAACACAGCAGCTGCCCGACCCTGAGGTGACAGTGGGGGTACCAACTCACCTAATCAGAGAACTTGAAGGAAAAGCTCAGGGATGGGGTGTCTGTGGCACTGGAAAGCTCTGGCACATTCCTGGGCATCTAGAAGGCCAGTCCATACAAGCCACTGTGTGCATACTGAGAACTGCGCATGCCCAAGGGTGACCTGAGCGTGCCCCGACCTCTCACCTCTGGCTGAGCCTGAGGGCTGAGCAAGCCGAGGTGAAGGCCAGGATACACAGACTACCTTTTAAGACAAAGCTGCTACTACAGACCAAGATGGAGATTTTAAAATGATAAAAGAATCAATCATTCAAGTAGATATAACAAATGCATATGCACCATTGAAAGGGGAATGTATAGTTACAAACAACTATATTAAAAATAAGGAAAATATCAAATCCATAAACGAACCTTCCATCTTATGAAAGTAGAAAAGAAGAACCAACAAAACCAAAACAAGAAGACAGAAGGGTTAGAAGTATAAATTCTAGGCCTCCAAAGTCAGCATCTCAGGTTGGGGGTGGGCCCAATGACCTGTGTGTCACCAAGCCCTCGTGGTGATGCTGTCACCCACAAAGTGAGAAGCCTGCTTAAAATGACAATGCCCAGTTAATTTTCACAGACATAACTCATTCCACCTTTATCATATAGCACTGTGAATGGGACAACGGTGTGTTAGAGTTTTCGATATATAAATGAGGAACTAGCTCTGCGTCTGTGTGATGTGCCCAGATGGACCAGCTGGGATTTGGGCTGAACCGGGATCCCCTGGGCCATTGTGCTCATATGAAGATGCTTCACAGCTCTCTGCCTGGCTGTGGTGCAGACCCTGCGCCACCCAGAATCCCACATGTCCTGGGTCATTCTGTTAATTCTGTATGCATGAGTTTTAGTCTAACAAGTTTGTTTTCTCAGAAAAGGAATAGATAAATGGCAAATTCATAGATACCAGGAAGATATTAAATTACTACATTGGAGATATTGAATTTTGATTAGAAACTGCAAACCTTCCTAAATAATTTCTTATTATTACTTTTCCTTGTGGTTGTATGTATTAGCATAGCAGTTAAAAAAAATGCAACGCTCACTCAGTTACTTAAAAAACACAGATTTTTTTTTTTCCTCTCAAGGCAGGGTCCAGAAAAGGTATTCAGGTTATAGATTTATTCTCTGGGTTCAAGGCAATTTCCCTAAAAACACTCAGCAATCACCAGCCAATAGAAAGAGGAAGAGGCAGTTCACACATGTACACTCTACTAGTGGCCTCGTCCAGGAACAGTGGTCATATCCATTCTGCTCCAGTTCCATTGATAAGAACCTTGTCATGTGGGCACTTGCAGTTGCCACACAGACTATGAAATGTGGGTGTGTCTTTAGCTCGAACTTAGAGGGGTGGATGCGAGTGGAAAAGCAGCAGTCTAACACAGCTTGCATTTCTAGTTAAAAGGAATTGTCTCAGTGCAGTTCCATATGTGCCTCTTTTTCCATCAATACCAATAGAAGTCAGTGTTTGGACTGTGTACTACCTCACAGCTACCTTTCCAGGATTCAAGGGATGGGCAACAATCATAAGTTCTGAGTTCCAAAGAACAAGAGAAGTCCTTTAATGCATCTGCCTCATCACAGGTGCAAATGCTCACTGACAAATGGGAGGGAACATGGATGCAGCCTAGTCACGTGACAGCAGGGGCAGGCTCACGTCTCTGTCGCCTGCCTTCCAGGACTGTGTTTTTCCTGCTGCCCACGTTGCCATTTCAGAACTAAGGCTTTGAATGTTCAGAAATAGTCTACGGAATGTTTTCTTTTGTGGGATGAGAGCAACTAAGGGAAGTAATTGAAAAACACAGTGTATGATGGGGATTAAAGGCCACCGATTTCAGAAAATAAAATAGAACGTGTGGTTTAATATACTCTGAAGTTCAGATATAAGCCCCTTTGAAGCAACTCTCAGACCCAGTACATTTTCAAGGAAAAGTTCACAATGCCTGTTGAATAGGTCACTTGTACAATGTTTGCATCATTTTGGCTAAATTGAGAAGGAATTTTTTAGCAGTGACACTGTACCTCACAGTTTCATGTGCTCATAGAATTAGGTACAACGTGTGGTAACTAATAGAAACTATCATTTCTATGTTGGTTTTTCCCTTTTACTGTTTGCCCAAAACGCTACTTTTTGTGACAGAAACATTGCCATCTATCTAGTCCAAAGCTCCACGATCTTTCTACTGGATTTTTAGCAGCTGTTCCCTCACTGGTCTTGCTTTTCCTTTGCTTTCTGTGGTCTGTTCTCCCAGCCGTTGTGATTGGATAAACAAGGAAATCCAGTGATGTACTTGTATACGCCCCCTCTGCTTGAAACCCTCCTGCACCTTTCACTCCGTCTGGGAAAGGAAGTAGGTTATTGTCTTACTCAGCTTTGTCACCTTAGCGTCCCACCCACAATAACGGACATGTATCCACACAAGGGCAGGTCCGTGAATGTTTACAGCAACCTTAGGATTAAAGCTCCAAAATGGAAACAACCCAAACACCCATGAACTGGTGAAGAGAGAAGAAACGTGATGGCCTATTCATAAAACGTACTATGACTCAGCAATAAAAATCAACTGTGATTCATGCTACAACCAAGTGCCTCAAAAACATCTCTCTGGGTGAAAGAAAGCAGACACAGCATATGATTCAAGTTACATGAAGTTCTGAAAAAGCAAAGCTATAACCACAAAGAACAGATAAGAGGTTTCAAGGGGGCAGGGGTGGGGGTGGGGGTGAGGAGGTGGAAGAGGTACAGGGAGGAACATTTTCGGGTCACAGATCTTCCAAATGTTATTTAGCCATATTTACATATCTGCGTACGTTTACAAACTCATTGCACTTCAAATGGTTAGTTTTGTTGTATTATACATCACTGAAGGTAGTCAAAGAGGAACCCCCTCCCGAGCGCCCCTCCTCCCTGGTGCCAGACCCCCTGCATGGCACATGCTGTAAGAGCCCCGTCTCAGTCACCTCATTTTCTCTTGTAGAAACAACCTGTGCCCTTTGTTCATTGGCAGACTGCAGTTATCTCCCCAATTCTTTTCGTTCCGTCCACTCTTCAGTACCTGTTAGAAAAGGTCCTAGTCTTTTCTGTCAAAGACAGCCAAGTTTAAAAATATACTTCCTCTTTCTCACTGTTGTCCAGTAACTCCAGTTAAAATATACTTTCTCACTATTATCTAACAGTTTCTCAGTTTCAAGCTTGCCTAATCTTATAACTAGGCTGATCTTGCTTTTCTATTAGCCGATCAGCTTAGACTGTAAGGTCATGCTCTGGCCAATAGAGTGTGACATAGTGGAGCCTACGTTAGGGATAAAAGCTGAGGGGCCCTCCTGCCCAGTGTGCTTGCTAGACTGGCTTATGGTGGCTCTGACCCGTCTGCAGAAGTAAAGCTTGCCTTGCCGAGTTACTTTCGACCTCATGTGTCTTTATTTGCAACATGGCTAAAATCGATTCCCAACATACCTAGCAGAAACTATGGTCCCTCTCCGACTTCACATACACAGCTTACCCTTGGATGAGACACGTTCCTCTGGGAGCGTCCAGGCAACAGCACGGCTGAATCTCTGCTATCCTGAGAAGCTGGACACCGAAGGACATGTATGGCGGGCCTGAACGTGGTGGCATTCTGGACAAGACAAAGGACAGGGGTGGCAGTCAGAGCAGGGACCGCCAGGGGCGGGGCTGAGGGGAGAGGGTGGCTCCAAGGGGACACACAGGGACATTTGTGTGTTGGTGTTTATCGGACTACTTATATTTGTCAAAACTTATCAAGATTTACGGCTGTAAAAGGTGAATTTTACTTCATGTAACATCTACCTCAAGGAGTCCTACTTAAACATGTAGGATTTTAATCATCCTTAAAGTGCACGACCTTGAAATGACCTTCACCTGCATACATTTCACAAGAGTCAAGGCGGTCACTACAGCAAGCGTCACTTGCTTGCTGCCTGGGTCTAAAATGATGGAGGGTGCAGGGCTGGGCTGTCCTGCGGAGGCCTCATCTGCAGACGTCTCCTCTGCCCTGCGTCCTGAGGCACGTCCCTCGCAGTGGTCGCTTCGGGCCGCTGGCATCAGCACATGGGGAGGCTCCCGTGAAAACGCCGCTCCCAAATCTCTGATGGGCGTTGGAGCGCTGGGCGTTACACCAGCATCCCCGGTTGCTGGAGGACCATTGACATTTGAAGACCACTGAGCAGGGAAGGACAGTAAGTCCTCCTCCGCTCGCATCCTTTGGTGAGCGCATGACATGGTGGCTGACAGGAGGGCAGAATGGTGCGGACACTACGAGTCAGCTTCTGTGCGCTGCCGGCCGGCTGTTCTGACGCTGGTCAGCCATGTGGCCTCAGCTCGCTGACCTGTCGTCTCTGCATGGCGTCACTGCCATTTCTGAGGGCCAGAGGGGGGTGCTGCGAACATCCCTAAGAGCGCTTGCGACTCTATTATGTCCATGCTTGTGAGTCAAAAAATATCTACTAACTCTGAAAGCTAAGTCACACATGGATTTTACTGTGATTTTCTGTAGTAAATGAAAAATGAAATAAAAGAAAAACTGTCATTACATCAATACATGAAGTCAATGTTGAAATAAGAACAGTAGCCGCAGTCCTCTTTACACTCTACGTTTTTGGGGTTTTCTTGTTTGTTTTTGGTTTAAATCATCTCAATTATTATTGACACTCTTGTTAAAAATTGCTCTTAGGGGTAATCAAATATTCTTAATTTGAATTTATTTTTAAAATTTCATTTTGGAAGGTGACATTTCAGAGGGTTGATAAATCTGAAAATTATTTAAATGTCCTCTATGATTTAAGTGCATTACAGGTTAACCTGAAGAAGTGCTATCTAGGGGCCACTTGCCTAAAATGCAGATGAACTGCAGGAAAAAACAACGATCTAGACAAGAGCTGTTTTCCCATGAAATCGTAACAATTTTGAGGAGGAGTTCAGCTCGTCACGTTGTTTCTTTCAGTGTTAATTTGTCTGTTGTATTTTGCAATCGACTAAAAAAGCTACACACAGCTAACTTTATCCTTATATCTCATATCAAAATTTCAGCATTTGTTTCCTACAAAATTTAATGGGCTCAGTCATTGAAAATTTGGTTTTACTGTGTTCTGTAAAGGTCTTTTCCGTCCAGTTCGGCCCCTCCCCACGGATCAGGATGAACTTCCCAGAATGTTTATTTTGTTTGCCAGATGGTCGGGCGGGTCCTCACCTGGCTTCAGTCGGGCTGCTTTCCTGCCCGGCCCCTCCCATCTGCAGACACAGACGCAAGTGGGACTGAACTGAATATGTCCTGTTGAACATCTGTCTTCAACTCTGGCTTTGAGCAGATTCTGTTAGTGCCCACACGGAAATTTTGTTTAACCTGTACAGGGGACAGACATGAAATTATTTACCCCATTCTGTTTCTCTCACAAAAGGCAATGTTTTATCTTTGCAGTAAAATACGCAGGTATCCCTGCTTTTGGAAAGTTCATGTTACATGACTTCGTTTTGACCTTGGTTGGGATTAGAGGTATGTGAAGAGCCGAATCAGGTTATACGTGGATTGGCGAGTGTGCGGAGGGGCAGGGGTTGTCGGTGTCCCTAATTTCCGAGTTGTTTAGGGTCAACTGTATTTTAAAAACCTGAAAGAGGTGTACCCCCTTTGATCTAGCAAATCCTTTCAAAACTTTTATTAAATTTTATTCAAAAACTTGAAAGATTTTATTATGGAGGGAAAATATAGTATATACATATATTCACAGTCGATTCTTAGTATTTGTGGTTATATTCCGTAAAGTTATCAGAAACACTGAATGAGTGAGTGCGAACTGATGCTCCTAGGGGCATTGATTAGAATGTGGTTTGGTTCCTGTGAGCCTCTGTTCACAGTATTTTTATCACATAATCAATATATGATTTTGCTTTATGTGTATGTCCATTATTTGATATGTATTGTTGATTTATAAACATTGAGCTCACGGCTAATACCCTGTAACTTATGCCTGAACACAGCTTATCTATCTGTGAGGTACGTTACAGCCTCTTGCATGTAGGGACCCCAGACAGCACGTCAGCACAAGGCTCAGGGTCACTGGAAACAGTGAAATTGCCAAGAAAAGGCACAAAACTTAGAAAACACTTAGAGAGTTTGTTGACCCAATAAGACCATAAAACTAGGTTCATTCCTAGGAGATCTCATTTATTCTCTCCTATCTGACACTCAGAGAGATTAGAAATATTGTGCAAACAGCCAAATAGCAGAATCAGCAGCAAGTCCAGAGCGCCTGGCTGTGAAGTCTCCACCTTGAAACCTTGGGGCAAGTAGAAACCTGATCCTGTGACCGTCATGCAGAAGAAAACACAAACGAATGAAACCCACTTGCTAAAAGGAAATTATATGAAATGCTATATAGAATACCAACGTATCTGTACCTGAAACATATCAGCAAGGAAACGGGCACATCTGTCTAAATGTTTCAATCTTTGAAATGTTGTGCATCGAGACAATTCCATCCACAGTTTTTTAGGCTCCGAAAATTTACCTAAGACTTAGGTGGACTGTTTGGATTAGGGTGTGCTCAGTTATCTAGGATATTACAGGGTCCTTAGATATGTATTTCACTCATTGTCCCTTCTTGGATGTGACTGCCATTGACCGTATTGATTAGAATATCCCTGCCCCTGGCATCTCCTCCAGGGATTCTGCTCTCTTATATTCTTTAAAGTTCATTAACGTTCACAGAATGGCATCACTTGTACTCAGTGCCATCTGGCCTGTAGACAGGGGAGTGTGATGCCTGCTTCCCTGCGGCGGGGGGCACAGGCACCGCTCCAGGCTGGGTGGTGGGAGGCCGCCTCCCTCCCACGCGAGGGCAGGGCTGGTCCACATTCACACCTTCTCCTTCATCACGGCATTCATCAAGTTCATTAATGTGTGTGCATTTCTCGTCTTTTCTTATCTAGAAAATGTGAATATCTTTAAACACCCAACTGGTTAGCTAAGTGGTAACAAATCAAAACAATGAAGTCAGTGCATCAAGATGTATAATGAGAAAATTCAGGTCAGAAAACGGCAAGGATGGGCCGGCCGAGTGGCGCGGTGGTTAAACGCTGGCGTGGGACACCAGTGGCCCTGGTCCAGGTCCCACATATGAGGCCCAGTGACACTGCCCTCAGAAAAAAACAACGGGAAGGTAGAGAAGTCTTTCAAATCAAGTTGCATGGCTCAGGGCCTGTCCTGGGCTCCTTCAAAACAAAGCAGGCACCTGGGATGCCCCCTGGGGGCCTGTGACACTCCGGGTACCTGGGGTGGGGGCAGGAGGAGCTGGTAGGTGCTGACAGTGCTCTCAGGGATCAGGAAAGCCACTCGGCGACCCTGCCCTGTTTCCCTTCATAAATCTGCCGACCTTGTGTTTTCACTGAGGCTCTCTCTGTTCTCAGGCTGTGAGCCCCGCGTTGGTTTGGAAAGAAACGCAAGCGAGTCAGGTCCGGAGCGGGCCAGGGCAGTGGCTGGGCTCCGAAGGCTCCGACTGCCTCCTGCTGTCAGCTGGCACCCTGGAGGCTGGGCCTCTGCTGGGCCTGTGACCCGTGGCTGCAAGTGCAGATACCCGGCGCTGCTGCTGTCCCCGGGAAATGCCATGAAATGGTGGAGGAAGCCAGTTTCCTCTGGGCCTGCTCAGCCCCTTTGTTTTGCAAACACACATGAGTAACTACGTCTGGAGGTGGAAACAGTGAGAACACCTTTTAACCATTTTCCCCTTATTTGGTTAGAGTGGAGTTTCTTGGAGACTTTTCCAGAGGGGCTGGTGTGTGCACAGTTCTGGGAAGGTCCCACTGTGCCACCCGCTCTGGAGTGTAAACGCAGCCGGGCTGCCTTGCCCTGTATTTGCGCGCTGTCACTTAAAGTGTCCCATGAAGCCTGGTGGCACCTTAATGTGCGGAGCCCTCAGGTTTCCAGGTCCTGGGAACTCCTCTTCCTGGGGCCATTGAACCGACACCCATTGCATCAAACCGGCAGCCCACCAGCGGCCTCGGGGACTATTTCTCTGACTCCTGTTTATGGGCCAATCCCATAGTTGCACACACTTCCATCGTTTTTAGCTCAGAAATTGGTGGCTTTTGCTCAATAGTAAAATCCAGCCCTTGGGGAGGGACCAGGGAAGGTCAGGACATCAGGCGCAGGTCCCTCCCTGTGTCACTCTGCAGGGCTCACACAACTCGGCCGGGAGGCTGGGCGGTCCCACTGCGCGCCCCGGGGACCCCATAGGATGGAGAGGGTGGACGGAACTGCAGCCGGCGGGGTACCTGGTAGGGACCCAGCCCTTGGGACGAATACTCGAACCCAAACAGGGAGCAATGCTGGAGACCGAATCCGGGCAGCTCATGACGGCCTGACATTCTCCCCGAGAGCATTTCCCCTCAGACATAGAAGGCCCTAGAAAGGAGGGCGGTGTCTGCCAACAGGAAAGGGGGGGCCTGCCTGTGAATGGGGTCCACAGGTCCATGCGATGGGGCCAAGTAGCTTTTATGGTTAATCTGTCACTGCATTTGGCCTGTTTGGACTAAAGCCCCTTACTTTCTTCTTGTGCTGTCACTACTTTGCTTAAAAGCTCAGGAGGTGGGGACTGAGCCCCCTTCTGCCATTGCCCCCCCCAGCCGAATTCATAAAGGTTTGGGGAACCTGGGCTGAGAGGTGGGCTACTCAAGCATTGTTTGTGTTTCCACATATAACTGCACCTCCTTAATGAATAAAGGAAATTCTCCTGGGAATTAGGGATTTACCCCCCCCCCCCAATCTCACCACTAACCTTGTATGATTTTAGGCAAAACAGTTAACCTTGGTTGTCTCACCTGTGACACAACAGGCTTAGAAAAACATGATTTGGAAGATCCAGTCCAAAGAGAATATGACAACTCATTCTTGCAAAACACAAAAATACAAAATTTCACCGTTAAGACTTCACATCACCCTGTAAGACTTTTGGAGAGATGATCCCTCCTCCTTCTGCAAAGCCCTGGGTTGCAGGCGCTTGTCCCTGGAGCGGCAGCAGCTTGGGGCGCGCGCAGCAGCGAGCCGGAGGGCTCCGGCGAGGAGGCTAAGACGCGTGGGCCGGGGTGGCCGCGCCCTTCCCTCTGGGTGGGACCCTCAGGAGTGTGATGTGGCCCGTGGCTCGCGGCTTTCCCTGCGAGGCCCGCCGCACGCTGGCTTCATAACAACTCTTTGCGCTCTTTACTTTTCCCTGTTTCTTTCTTTCCATCTGAGCAGGAAATAATCAAAGTTATTTGCATCTGGGATCCTCATTGTCAGCCCTAAGGGCCTTTCTCGCTGCACAGGGGCACCTCCCGCTGCTCACTTGTCCCTGACCCCACTTTCCCCGTCGGGTACCTCAGGATTCCCAGGCCTGTGGCCAGTCAGGTTGAAACAGTGCTCTCCCTCCCGTCTGCCTGGCGCTGTGTTCGTCTGTCTTTGTGCCTTGGCTTCTGCATTTGCCCGTAAGATAGTTTCTTAAGGGTGCATTTGTTTCATTTACCTTGGTCTCTCACTTCCCTGGACACTGAAGACTAATACAGGCAAAAAAAGGCATATATCTTAATTTTGGTGTTTTTATTTTTATTTTTAATGAGAGTTCAAAAATTGTGGATTAATGGGAATATAGAAATAAGACTAGGGTTTAGTTCATAACAGCTACGCCAGTGTAGACTGGGGCTGAGGATTCACGTAGGAAGGGAGTGAAATTATATTTGGGTCTATAAATTAGGGTTTTAAAATAACGACTCTTTCTAAGCCAGTGGTCAGTGCACTGATCTCTAGAATGTATAATATAGCATGCAACTCAACAAATTACAAAAATATTTTTTTGCTACAATGAATAAAAAAGTAATAACACAGTCCTCGAAGTAATTCAGTAATTACATCACATTTGTTTTTGGTGTAGATGAAATAATTATGGAAGATTGGGAAGATAAGCTGTGATTTAACTTTTTGCATTTATTTTTCTTATAGTGTTTTAATGTTAGATTCTTGTAGGTGTAACAGACATGCTTGGAAAGGTTTGCACTTGGGAGTTATCTATCTATCTATCTATCTATCTATCTATCTATCTATCTATCCATCTATCTGTCTATCATCTATGTAGATCTATAGATCTATAGATATATAAAAGTAACAGTATCTGTGTAGCACTAACACCACACTGTCTCAATTAGGATATTGTTATTGTTATTGTTATATTACATCTTAAAATCGGACTATCATGGCCATTTCAGAGTGTTTACTTTTTATATAAGCTTTATCATGTGCTCATCATTTACTCAAAATGCCTGCTGAACGTTTGATTAGGATATGGGGAAATACAGACCAACTTGGCGTAATTGACATTGTGAGCACAGAGTCATCAAATCCATGAAGAAAATGTATCTCTGAGTTTATTTCCATCTTATTTAATGTCTCTCATCAATATTTTGTAATGCTTAGCATATGACCTTCATCTATGCTTATTTAGATGTATTTCTATGTACCTCATTTTTTTTTGATTATATGGTGTGCATTGTTTTTTAGATTCAATATCAAAATGTTTATTGCCAGTATGTACATAGAATAGTGTTCTTTGTTTAAACTCCTGCAACCTACCTAAACTCATTGATTAATTCTAGCACATATTTTGCAGATTCCTTGGGATTTTCTATATTAAGACAAATAGGTTATTTCTGAATAAAGTCTATTTTATTTATTCTTTCAGAACTCAAATACTTTTGTCTATTTATTTTACTGGCTGAAACATCTGATTCAGTGTTCAGTGGACGTGGTGAGAGTAGACACCCTTGAGACTCCCAGTCTCAGGGGAAATCTTTCCTTCCTTCACTATTAAATGTGGCATTACTGTAGATTTTATGTGGCCACATTTAACAGTGTGGGCTAATTTGCTAAGATTTTTATACAAATGGTTTTATTAAAAGCTCTTCAGCATCTATTGAGACGATTATATATGTATGTATATGTAATAATAAACTTATATTGAATTTGTTAATATGGTGGGAAATATCAGTTAGTTTTTGAATGTTGAAAAAAAGGTCACCCTTCTGGAATAAACTCCCAACTTGTCATGATTTAATATCTAGTTTATATATTGCAGGATTTGATTCAATAATCTTTTTTAAAAAAAGATATTTGCATATATCCATGAGGGAAATTAACTGAAGTTTTTTTTCATTGCAATATCTTGGTCTGGTTTTGATATAAAGGTAATTCTGGCCTCATAAAATTAGTTGCAAAATGTTCCTTCTATTTCTATTTTCTGGAAACATTTCTATAGAATTGGTATTATTTACCCCTAAGTCATTGGTAGAATCACCAACTAAGCTAACTGTCTAGAGTTTATTTTGAAAGAAGGTTTTTCACTAAAATTTCATGGATTTAATATATCCTGTATTTATTATATCCTGTATTTTATATCCTGTATTTTATATCCAGGATGTATTATATATCCTGTATTTAATATATCCTGTATTTATATACAGGATACTTTGGGTTATTCTTTCTTGAATGAGCTTTGGTAGATTGTATCGTTAAAGGAATTTGTTCATTTGCTTACAATATTATATTATCATTTTAATGTCTGTAGGAAGTGTCTTTGATGCTGATATTGCTAATTTGTATCTCCTACCCTTTCTCCTATTAGACTATCCAGCTTTTGTTTTTATTGACTTCTCCATGGGTTTTCTCATTCCAATTTCATTGATTTCTAATCTTCTTGGCTTTTCTGTATCTAGGTTCACAACGTAGGAGGTTAGACTATTGAGTCAGGTTTTTCTTCTTTATAATTGTGAGGTTGAATTTTATATGTCAGTTTGACTGGATAACAGGTGCACAGGCGTCTGGATAACCATTATTTCTCGGTGTGTCTGTGAGGGTGTTTCTGGATGCAGTCAGCGTTTGAGTCGGTGGACTCATGAAGGGCTCTGCCCTCTCTGCTGGGCGTGGGCAGCCCCCAGCTCAGTGAGGCGGGGCTCCCTGCCTGGCTCCGCAGGGGGAGCCCCTCTCGAAGCTCTCAGGCCTTCCATCTCAGGCTGGGTCGCGGGCTCCGCAGCTCGCAGCGGGCAGACCTGGCCCTTCTCAGCCTCCATAGCATGTGAGACAATTCTTCAGATGAAATCTCTTCATCTAGTTCTCCCATTGGTTCTATTTATCTAGAGAACCCTGACTAATCATCATGTAAGCATTTAATGTTGTAAATTTCCCTCTAAGCACTGCATTAGCTGTGTCCTAAAACTTGATGCGTCTTTGTATTTTAATTTTTATTCAATTTTATTCAATTCAAAATATTTTCTGACATACTTTGTGCTGTTTAATTTACAAATATTTGGTGATATTCCAGATATCTTCCTGTAACTGACTCCTGATTTGATGATTTTTAGACAAAGACTGTCCATGATAGATGTCTTTTTCCCGTCCTGGTAAAAGCTCAATATGCCCTTAAATGAAGTGTGTGCTCTGCAATTGTTCAGTAATCAGTCCTGAAGGGTCAATTAGGAGAAGCTGGTTAATAGGATTATTCAGACTGATCTTCTGTTCACTTGTCTGTTAATTACTGAGAGCGGTCTGTTCAATTCCCCATCTATAATTGTAGGTCTGTCTCTTTCTATTTCAATTCTATTAATTTCCACTTTAATTATTTAAGGCTGTGTTTTGTGCTTTCAGGTTTAGAATTGCTGTCTTCTCGGTAGCTGTTCGTCTTCATCCTTACGGGGCACCCTCCACGCCCCATGGTTCTCTGTTCCGAAGTCTATTGTGTCTCATGTTCATGGAGCCACGCCCGCTTCCGTTTGAGTAGTGTTCACATGCAGTATTTTTTGTATGTTTATCTATCACATGTCTACATATTTATGATAGCATGAATTCCACACAGTCAGCCTATAATTGGATACCACAGTTTCACTCAAACTGACAGTCTCTGCTTTTAACTTGATATGCTTTGGCCATTTAAAATTCATGTAATTATTGACATAGCTGGATAAAACTCTGCTGCCTTGCTTGCTGCTTTCAATTCTTCCTGTCTCTTTTTTTACCCTTCTTTCCCTTTTCCCTTTGACTCCTTCTGTATATTTACACATTTTTTTATCATAATTTTATTTTATCTCCTTAACTTTCAAAGTTGAAGCCTGATGATGATGGATACCAGACAAGAAACCATCAAAGAGGTCACTGTTGGGAGTAACTGTTATGTCACAGCCCGTCATGACACAACGCAGAAATCCTGCTCAGGATGTGGGACTTTGCATAATTTAAGTAACCATAGATGCCAATCAACCCAACCCTTAGTGGGCATGATATGTGGCTACAAGTGAAATTCAACAAACCCTCCAGAGCTCATTCTATTGGAAAACAATCATAACTAAGTGAGATGTTAGGAACCAGCCTAAGTCCCAACTCCTCTATGAAGCTTTCCCAGATCCTGTTGTGAACACTGAGCCTTCCCTGCACCTGGAAATCCCAGCGGCCCATCCAGCCTTGGCACTCCCTCTGCTCATGTTAACATGCTTTTGCAGAAGTTAGCTTACACCTCATCTACTGCATTGCAGGTATGCACACATTTGCACTTAAGCATTAATTTAATTATTTTTAATAAAAGCAAGTTCCATGGGGTGATATAAGACTTATTGGCAAAAAAAAAAAAAAAGTAGTGATCTTTTCCTTAAACTTTACCTAAACGCGTATATAATGGGATTTGAGGTATTCATAGAATGAATAGTTTTATGCATTCAGCAGACACAAGACCTCTGCTAGACAAAGAGAAGAATTAAATTGACTACATAACTTCAAGAAATATTGTATTCTTTTGCCTTTCCCCTTCTCTCTCTGGACAGACAGGCAGGCAGACAGATAGATGATAGGTAGGTAGGTAGGTAGGTAGGTAGATTGTTAGATAGATAACTTGAAATGACCAAGTGACCACGGGCTTCTTAGTAGAGGATTACAATATTCCATAAGGTTTGGATCAGTGCTCCTTTAATGTAGTCGGCTTCTCAAATCGTGACACCATGTGCAGAGCTCAGTTACAGTACCTGGGGGGTGTGGACAGGTAGCAGAGGACCCAGCACGCATGTGCAGAGCGTTCAGATGAGTCACTGTCCTTCCTCGTCTCACAGACTAAACGAGTGGACACATGTGAAGTACTAATTCAATGCATCAGATCCATTTTGATGAGTGCCTTTATGCTGAAATGAATCATGAGACTATATTAAATTATAGGTAGGCAAACCTAATGTATATTGTTACATTTCACCCTCAAGAAATAGCATGAAAAAGTGAGCACTACACAGAAAACAGGAAACTGTTGTAAAAGTGTTTCCTGACACATTCTTTCTTAGCGTTTACAGATGAGACAAAATGGAATCTGGAAATAAACATCACCTATTTCTGGCAATAGGTCTGAGAACCATACCAGGAATATTAAGAGATGTAATTGATGAAACACACGTGAGGAAAACCTTATCTAACTGAGTGTGATATATATACACACACATTTGCCCTTAACATCCTTCACCTGGTGTGCTTGGTGTTATAAAATTTTTCGAATACATCATGGAGATGAAATATGTGATGGCATGTACACTATATTTCAGTTGAAATGAGAGTTTTAATAAGGGTTTAAGACTTGCTTCAATTTTTCAGAGCTGTCAGTGATAATCATATCTTTTCTCTGTAGAGCTCATTGTTTTTAATCCCAAAACTCAATATTTTAAAGGTATTTCTCAAACGGACTAAAATGAAAAGAACACATAAACATAATTTGACAATTAGAATAAAAACCTAATTTCACAAAAAAATAAATTAAAATTTAGAGACTTGATTGCCCCAAAGACACCAAACAATTTGTTGTCAGAGCTAAAGACCCACACGGCAAATATAAAGCAGCAGAGAATTTAGAGGATGCACAGGCCACTCACATGTGTGGTGCAAATCAGTGTTTATTATGGCAGTAAACCTCGTGGTTATAAATGGGCTTTAAAAAAAATCTGCTGTGTAATGGCTTTTCACACATGTGCTCGATCTACTGGAAATTACTAGAATCCCTCTGCCAGTAATTAGAGGCAAAACGTTATTTTTAGACACAAATAGAGCCTTGTCTTGGCTTCCACAACCCAGTGATCAATGCTATTTCTCCGACTGAGTTTTGCCAGAGGACACACATAGAGCCATTGTTTATCCCGGACCTTCTTAAAACTGGGCAGCCTGTATTGATTGTCAGCTGCCATGCTAATGTGGTGGAAATTTTCACCCACAATTCATAAGTGCAGCAAAGTGTCCTTCAGCGTGGAGGGAATATTGCAGCAGGCTTCCCAACACTAGATTCTCATTTACTTTATCGACTAGTGAGCGCACAGGTGTCTGCAGGTTTATCTCCCATCCTCATTAACGAGTCTTCCTAATTCCTCTACACAATGTGCCAATTACTACTGCTTCTCAGGGCTGACCATTGGAGAATTACAGAATGTGCAGCACCAGAGGCATCGTGCAGGGTGTGAAGGTGATCAAATTCCCGTGCTCTGAGTCAAATCAGCAACTCACCAGGCAGTCTTGCTTTCTCTTTTTGTAAATAAAGTTTTATTAGAACACAGCTGAACCCACTCATCATCTATGGCTACAGCAACAGAGTTGACTGGTGGGGACAGAGATCACTTGGATTGCGAACCTAAACTTGTAATCTGATGCCCTGAGAAGGAGTCCGTGGACTGCTCACCTGGACAGTGATGTGGAACAGACACGTCACACCACCCTGGGCGTGACACAGAGGGGCTCCCCTGTCTGTTAAGTGCACGAAGAGTCGGCCTGGTGGCACTTGCTGAGTTGTGCAGAGGCAAAGAGTGGCCTTTGCCACAGCGAAGGCTTCATGCCAGCTGGGAGGAGCTGTGCTGAGTTGATTCCGTAACGTTCTCACACGAATGTTTTGCAGCTGCAGTTGAAACAGCGGCCCGGTTAAGCTTCTGGTGGCTAATGGTCTTCTCCATACTAACAACCTTCTACCCCAGCCTACGAGGCGGAGGGGGCGCTCCAGCACTGCGTTTGCTAAATTCTGAAACTGGCGCCCATCTCCTCAGGTCCCCACGCATGAGACGGTCAATCAGCCTGCACTTACTTTTCCTGTGTCAGAGTCGTCACTCCGTGGACCCGGCCAGGCCGAGGCCACAGCTCTGCTAACTGGGATGGGTCAAACACTATGGAAATCACACACCATGGTCTTCACAGCTGCTCGGAGCCCTGGGGCATGACCTTGGGCCAAATGAGCATTTACTGTAACCCCTTTAGCTGTAGCCCCCACTGGGACTTTGGAATCCTGGAACCATGTCATGAATTATACTCTTAAGTTTTACTTCAAGTCCCCAAATAAACCTACATCCGTTACTAGGATAGCTGCACATGGGGGAAGAAGATTTGTCTGGGCCTTTCAGGGACATGAAATACATGAAACAAGTTGATATTCATTTCAAATGAGGGGATAGCAGTGGCCAGAGGTGAATGGAATGTTGACCTAAGTCCATGATGCAAGTGGTCCCAGCAGGATGAAGACGCCCTGCCCCAGGCCGCCACGGGCATAATGGTGAGGCCACCCTGGGCTGTGGACTACCTGAGTTCCGTTTCCCAGCAGGGAAGAGCTCGAAGTCTCACTGAGGACCATCAAACTAACTGGGACAATCCTGAACCCCGTCTTTTAACCTGTTTCCTTCCTAGGACAACTGCTAGCACCAATGTTGTATTGGTGTTCAGTTAGGAAAGTGGAGAGTACGTGAGATAGTTCAAACACAGAGAATTAATACAAGGACTTGTTGTGAGAGGTGTTAGAAAGTGAAAAGGCCTGACTTTTGGGCATCACTTAGATAACCCAAAATAATAACTGCAGGAAGTAGCTATCATCGCTAAGGTTTGGGGGGATAGTTGGGCTAAGGCAACCTGAGCTCAATGGAGAGGCTTGTGCAGACTTGCCGGGGATGTGGGGTGCCCCAGCTCCTGCTGCAGCTTCAGGAACACGAGGAGAAGCCATGATGCAGACACACAGGAGTCTGGGCTGAGCCCTGAGATCTCCACAGGGTCTCGGGCCTGTAAACTGACTGATTCCAAGATGTTCCGAAGGAGCTGCATTCTGGAAACAGCGACTGTGTTTGGAGCCTGCGGCTCTTCCTGGGACCAGGGCACAGAAACAGGGCTGTGGGAAGGATGGCTTCTTCCTCCCCCTGCCTGCCATGCCCGTCCTGTGACAGGACCTAGCAAGGAGCCATTAGAGGAAGCCTGGGGGACTCGGTGTGCGGAGCTCACGTGGCAGCCGCGCCCGGAACCGTAGCTGGGCGCCCCCCTTGGTGGGCACTGCAAGTCGTGGGTCTGAAGCCACGCTGGCTCTTCTGTGGAGAAAACCCAGGCTGGTGAGGGCAAAGGTGACCACTCCTGAGCTGTTGCATTTGGGACTCAGACAATTTAAGGGAGAAAAGCTGGTGGAGAAGGCTGAAACTTTGGAACATGTTTTATAAAATCATGTAGAAGGATGTTTTGGCCAGTGAAGTTCTGTAGCAGAGGCTAAGCTCTGGCCAACACCCTGCCAACCTCCAGACATGAGAATGAGGACATCCTAAATCAACCGCCATCAGACAACTCACTGGCTGACCACAACTTATGAGCAAACTCACAGGACAGCCCAGCCTTTGTAGCCCAGAAGAAGCATCTGGTCAACCCACAGAACGCACTGGTAACTGATATACTGTCTCCTCTCCAGACCATGTACCAGAATTGAGGGGGCGGGGAGGAGCAGTGGATTCTGATGAAAGTGCCATTAGATTTACCCAAGTAACAAATGACCAGAAGGGCTGAAACAGAAGAAGGAAGAGAAATTCAGTTACCAGTATATTTGTGGAGAAAAATTCACCACCACTCGGTAATGACTAATTACAGTGAGACACTGTGTGAGGCTGAGGAGCCATGGAGCTTTCACATTTGCTGAAGGGAATGTGCAGTCACATATTCTGGTGTGCATTTTGGAAATACACATCAGAGTCTTAAGAAAAATGTAATTTTCACATCTAGGAGTTTATGCTAAGGAAAGAAACAATGGAATTTCAAAAATAATAATTAAAAGGGGTTCATCATGTATTTTCCCATTAGGGAAGTGTCAGAAATGAAATGAAGGCTAACCAAGAAAGGATAGATTAAATAAAACTTGCCAATCTACACAAACAGAATGGTATTCAATTATTACAATTTTTTGTTGTAGGAAGTACTTAATAAAATATAAATATGCTTGAGATACATTAAATAAAACATAGGTTTAAAAATAAAACACTGTGCTCAAATATCAGATGTGTATTATTGCCCCAAATTCCCGTTCAGAGCGTTGTCTATCGATTCCATTTAAAAACTCCTATGTGTGCTACTCTGCCAATCACGTCAACATTTTGAAGTACCATCTGGGAAAAATTTTTAGGTGCTTCTGGAGGTTAGGGGACAGAAACACACACACACATGCGTGGCAAAACCAAATGTAACAGATTTGTAAATATTCCTGGTTGTATGACCCATGTTAAATAGCATTCAATGCCCTTGTAAACAAGCCTTGAAGACCTCCTTCAAAGGCAGAATGGCACTTGATTGCCCTGTAGAGGTCCTGAGGCCAGGAATATATATATCTGCAGTGGAGTGAGAGGAAGCAGGTGCTAATGCGACATGAGTGGGTCCTTTTGAGTTCAGATAAAATGTCCAGTGACAGCATCGTATGCATGTAAAAAGTGTTGTATTTTAAACACTTTACATAGATATGAAGATGATGTATTCTGGAACGATGTATTCTGGACTCAAAAGCTAGCTGTCAAAGTGATAAATGCACAAATGTCAAAAGTGCACATGGAGATATCGAATAAATTATCTCAGGAAACCTCAAGAATGGAAACATTTAATATTTGTACCTTTCATTTTATATAATGTGACTTAGTTTATGTATGGGTAACTAAATTAAATATTAAATACTATAAGTAGACACTTGACTATTTCTGCTGTTTGTACATGTTTACATATTTAAGCTGCCCATCATCACCTTGGATATATTCTTTGGAGGAGATGGAAGAGGTACAAACCAGTGTGAGTAGAGACATGCTGGCAGCATCAGCTCAACACTGGAGGAAGCAAGCATCTCTCTCTCTCTCTTTCTGGCTGTCCGTATACGCCAGCGTTCTCCAGAGAAACAGAGCCAGTAGGGCTGTACATTGAGATGCCTTTATCTTAATGAATTGGCTCACATGGCTGTGGAGATGCAAGTCTGCAATCTGCAGACTAGGCGTGCAGTGGGGCACCTGAGGAAAGCAGTGTAGGTCTGAAGGCAATCTGCTGGCAGCACTCCTTGCTCCAGGTCCGCCTTTGGACTAGGCAGCTCTTCACCTGATTGGACAAGGCCCACCCACATCATGGAGAGTCATCTGCTTTCCTCCCAATCCGTCCATTTAAATGTCAACTTCATCCAAAAGCACCCCCACAGAAACACCCAGAAAGTTTGATGAAATATTCAGGTACTGTGGCTCAGCCATGTGGACACAAAACTAACCATCACATTGTCACAATAGAACCTATTATAACTCTCAAAACTCAACACAAAAAGCAAACAACCCAATTTAAAAATTGGCAAAATTTGGACAGAAATTTCACTGAAGCATCTCTACAGATGGCAAATAAACATGTGGAAATATATTTCACATCGTTAGCCATTAGGAAAATGTAAACTCCAACCACCAATAGACATCACTACATACATATCATGATGGTTAAAAGAAAGAAAAAAAAAGGAGTTGTCACACTAAACGGGGTCAAACATGCCATTAAACGGGAAGGTGGATCACTCATACATTGCTGGTGTGAATATAAAGTGAAATAGCCACTCTGGAAAAATTGGCAGTTTTTCTTTATAAACTAAACATGCAGCAATGATATTAATCATTAATCCCAAATAAATAAAAACTTATGTTTATTATAACTCATAGAAAAAAGCCCAAACTCCAATTTGAAAAATGGATCTGAATAGACATTTTGCCAAAGAAGACCTACAGACAACCAATAAGTATATGGAAAGAGGCTCAATATCACTAATCATCAGAGAAATGCAAATCAAAGTCACAGTGAGATGGCTTCTCACACCTGGCAGAATGGCTGCCCTCAAACAGACAAGAAATAAGTGTTCTAAGAGATACTATTCAGCCGTATGTCAAGTAGTTTATTACCTAAGGTTTCTTATAGGAGTCTTATGGTTTCAGGTCTTACATTTAATGTAAGTCTTTATTTTAAGTTTATTTTTGTATATGGTATAAGAGAGTGGTTAAGTTTCATTTTTTTATATATGTCTGTCCTGTTTACCCAATACTATTTATTGAAGAGACTGTCTTTACAGCACCGTATATTTTTGCCTCCTTTGTCATAGATTAATTGATCATATAGGCATGGGTTCATTTCTGGAGTCTCTATTTTGTAAAGAAGTTGTGGTTACATATATACAATGGAATATTACTCAGCAATAAAAAAGAATGAAATCTTGCCATCTGCAACCACATGGACGGACCTAGAGGGTATTATGCTGAATGGAGTAAGTCAGACAGAGAAAGACAAATACCATATGATTTCACTTATATGTGCAACCTCAAAAACAAAATAAATGGACAAACAAAACAAAAAAACTGTCATAGATACAGAGGAAAAATAATCACCAGATGGAAGAGGGGTTGGGGGATGGGTGAAAAAGGTGATGGGATTAAGAACAAATTGCCAGTTCTAAAAATAGTCATGAGGCTGCACAGTGCATCCTAGGGAATATCGTCAAGAATATTGTAGTAACTATGAGTGGTGCCAGGTGGGGAGCTGACCTATTGGGGTGGTAACTTCATAAGGTATATAAATGTCTAGTCACTATTTTATACACCTGGAACTAATATAATATTGTACATCAATTATAATTGCAAACTTAAAACAATTAAAAATAGAAGTAACCATCAGAAAAAAATAAAAACCTTCCTAAATACCAAAAGAAAAATCATGACCAAACATAAAAATAGTTACTTATATCAAATGTAAAAAAAATCACAAGGTGAAAATAAATTTGAAGCATATTTTCTTCAAAATATTGATTTATTACTTGCATAATCGTATGCAGACAGTTTAGAAATTTGAGATCAAATGGATCACTTTTTAGGAGTTTCAGGCCGATATTCATGAAACGGACGCGGTTCGCTAAGGAAACGCTCCCATCTGCACCATTTAGGAAACAAAAGGCATGAGAAGAGACACAAAGGCCATGAAAGGCGTAGAGTTAAATCCAAGCAGAGTTAAAGCCCCCCAAATAGCCCAGAGGTTTCACCATATCTGTATATTTCAAGAGATAAAAACATATGCTTATCTCAATAGATGATGAAATAAACTTCATCAAATTCCAATACTTACATTTGCTTAAAACCCTTCAATGAAATAAAAATTGAAGAATACTGTCATTACACATTAATAGAGATTTATCTCAGGCTTCTTGAGTCTTACTTAATGGGACTGGAGCAATTCCAAAAAAAAGTAAAAAGAACAGGAAAAAACAATGCAAAGGTGGCAGATCCCACTACTGTTTAACATATAGGAAGTATTGTAACAGTGGGATGCTTTTTATGACTGCACTTGAAAAGGTCAGCAAATAGAAGGTCCACTAATAGGCCCCATGCCTTGCTGACAAGGACTTGAAATCAAGGTGCAATAAAAAACAAAGGATACATTCAGATTTGTTTAAAAGTTGAGATTATAAAAAAATACAATAAGAAGAACAATAAGTATAAATTGAATGAAAAATATACTGAGAAAACTCAAAATAAAAATTGAAAATTAAAAGAAAATGTTTTCAAAATTTAATACTTTCCAATTCCTTATATTTTAGTACTTTTAAAAAACACTTTCCTTGTGAAGTACAACATAAAATGCAGACAAAAGGTAGACACTATCATAAATTACAGCAAAGATACTGGTGTAGCCACCATCTAGGGAAAGAAAGATAAGAAAGTTGCCAGCAACACAGGAGGCCATTGTGGCTCCTCCCTCAACCGCGGCTTCCTCGTACCCACTCCGAAGAATTCTGGGTTCAAAAGTGTCCACTTGCATTTAAATTTTTTTCTATCTAAACAAAGCCCGAACCATGATAGATTTGTTGTTGATTTTAAATTTTGTCCTTACGTGAAGGGACTTACACAGATTGTATTTATTCATGTCTGGTTTCTCTTGTGAAATGCTGTATTAGTTCAGGTTCAAACACGTGATTGCACGTACTGCCAATTTGATCTCTGTCACTACAAATCTCTGTTGTGTAAATGTATAGCACTTCACTTTTCCACTCTGTCATTGGTGGCCATTTGTCCCTTCTTTTAGACAATGATTCTGCATCTCACCCCTCCACACCTTATCTCCTACACCTTCCTGCATTTTCCATCCTACTGTGTCTCCCTGTGTGATGCTCAGCATTTCCTCCTGACCAACCCCCGATTCAGTACTTCTCCCCCAGTTGTATCTAATCTGCTACTAAACCCTCACTGAGATCGTATTTTTAAGTTATTGTTTTTCAGTTTTAGATTTTCTGTTTGGGTCTCTTTTTTTCAGTTAATTCTGAGTTAAATTTTGTCTTTCATTTCTTGGAACATATTAAGCATACTCGTAGGTATAACGAAGTCTGTCCAAGAAATTCATGATTTGGATTGCCTGTCAGTTAATTGCTATTGAGTATCATGCTATTTTTTTTTGAAATTCCAACCATATTATGAAATTCCAATTATATCAATTCCTGATGTGCCTGGTTATTTTTTAATTGTGAGCACTTCAGTGTGTATAAAATTTTTAGTAATAATTTGAGGCATAGGGAAATATGCTTCTCAAAGAAGGCTAAAATTGTGATTCTCTGAAACAAAAGGACAGTAGGTAGGGCCCATCATATTGAGGGACCACAGTGGGGAGGGACCCTGAAGGAGCCAAATCAATATTGAATTAACCTATCTCTCCACCTCTTTGTTTCTTATTTTAATCTGTTATTATCTGTCATTGAAAGAATGCTTAGAGAGCTCAGATAATTATCACCAATTATTTTAATAAACAGTGACAAAATGATACATTGTATTGCAAGTGCATGGGTCAGAGGCTAATTACCAATGTACCCATATAGGACATGCGTGTGAATAATTAATGCATTTTGATTACTTGTAATTTCGTATTAAAAATGACTCATGCATTTAAAGTAGCCTTAAAAGAATATTTTCAATTAAATTAGGAAATAAAGAAAAATTCTTCACATGCGTTATCATTATTGTGTAATTTGCTATTTCTCTCATAATATAATACTGGGTTGTTGGAAAAGTCATGGTGTGTTTTTACAACAAAAAACAGAAAAAAATACGTCATGACTTTTCCGACAACCCATTATATCCTATTAGCTATTGCTCACACATACATTGTGGCTACGTAACTTTCGAGTGCTGTGAAAAAGACAACTGGTCCTTTGCCACTTAGTCACTGGTGGACAGTGGTAAGTTCTTAAGCTCTAAAGTCAGTCACGCCTTTTTTTCTTTTGCAGTTTTAGAGACTACTAAATAGCATTAGTATTTTATGATATTTGGAGTTTCTCTATCCCATTCCAAACTGGGAAGAGAAGGTCTTTGAACTTACATAGCAATCATAAGCTAGGGGTTTACCTTGTGATATGACATTAGTAAATGGCTTCATTGTAGTTTAAAAAAATGTAAAACTCCGCATCTTTAAATAACGCTTCTAGAGTCCCATGCATTTCCAAATTTCAACCAGATGGCTTTGTGTTGATATTTGATCCAGATTGACCTGTCCACACTGGAGGAAATAGAGTGGAAAAGGGAGATTTTTGAAGAGTAATTATAAATTTAGCTCAGGGCACACAGCTCCTCCTCGGTGAAGCGGAGGGTCTGGGTGGCTTCCCATGACACAGGGTCCCATCCTTCAGCCTTGGAGACACGAGCTCAAAAGCTTGCCTCAGCCCCCTCCTCTTGTTTGGTGGCACTTCTGCTCTCCATCCCTGGTCAGTGCCTGGCTTTGTCATTAGGCCTGTCCAGCTGAGAAGTAAGGCGTCAGGGTCTGGAGATAGCTTTGCTCCTGTGGAGCGACCACAAAGCCCTCACACTCTTCACTGATCTGTCCGTGCTCACACGTAAGCCGGTATCCCAGGGATCGCCCCCGCAGCTCCTTGTTAGCATTGCTTCCATGTGGCATGACCTCAGATTTGACTCTGTCCCTGCGCAGCCAGCCAACCGCCCGAGAAGGCACAACAATGGGAAGCTGATTACTTTGCCCTTGGTCAGTCAATCAAGAAGTTTTATGCTGAACTCTTTGCACAATATCAGTAAAACAAAACTGGAGAACCAGAGTTCTAATTAAATTTGTTCTGTTGCAGAATTTAGAGACTGCCAGTTTGCTCAGTCCTCCCCTGAACATTTATTTGCTAAATAGAAAGTAACAGGCATGGTGAGTGCCTGCCTGCTGCCCGAGAAAGGAACCAAAATGGTCCCTTCACTTATCATTAGACTGACGGGGAGTCTTCACTCCTGGTAAACAGGGAACAGGAGTTGGCAGAGGTGAGCATCGGCAGAGTGGGCTCTGTTTGAATTGATTTATGTGCCAAGGACATAAACAGATGCAGGCAGTTCGCTGAGAACATAAATCCAGCCGAGCACACCATGAAGCATCAGTGTACTTAGCAGTAATTATGGCTGCCTGAAATAAATGTAGATATAGATGTACGGCTCTGGTAGCCGGAATCATCTCCTGTGCTACCGAAAGACAGCGTAATCCAGGAACAAGACAGCGCCCCCATAAAGCACTTAGTTACAAAATTAAAATTTTTGTAGTATCTTTGAAGTGATTGATAATAAACAGTGAGTTTCACTACTGCCCTCACCCCCATCACTGAACCCCTGAAATATTAGCCAGAAAAAAAATTTGACCCACTACAACAGATTTTGAGCATCTCAAGGTGGTCTCCACAGATTATTTTTTAACATTGAGTAAGCATTCAGTTAACACTTTCACGACGGTGTATGTGTCTGTGTGTGTATGTATGAGAGAACACTGATGTTTGCTAGGCCTCTGACACGTTTTGACATGTGACAGTGAAGTAACGCTAGCTGGTGGAAGACATCAACCCCAGAACCCCAGCGCCTTGCAGCTTTGGGAGTTTATTCCCCACACCTGTAACTTAATGGGGAAATATGAAATGTTCGTTGCCTGAAGAAGGCTGCATGTGAACTTGGGGTAAAACAAAGTTGAACAGAATTGTTGACATGCAGTCAATGCAAGCAAAAATCTTATCATGATTATCAAAATTATCCCAAGGCTGCGTTCTGAACAAGAGGAAAGTGCACTCTCTCTAGGGCTGGGCCTTCTGCCCAAATGTAAGGTGGAAGGCCATTCTGTGTCTGAAGCCGGAGACATTTCTCCCCAAAATGCCAGGAGATGAGTGGGGCTGCACTCTCCACGGACACCTGAAAACTGGGCTGGCGAGGCCTCGTTTCCGCTACCTCATCAGCTCGCGCTCAGGCACTCCACCGTCTGTTTTCCAGTCCTACAGAACTCTGTTTCTTCTCGGTATCGATGTGGTGAAAGTGCCGCTTGTACCTCTCACACCATTTTCCATGTCCTTGGAATTCTGAATCGTTTCCTGCAGGAGAAAACCATGCATTGCCCTCCAGCTCGTGAACCCCATGTGGACAACGTCAAGTCCGTGAGTCGTTCTGGACAAATGGAGCAAGAACGTTTGCAGATAAAATGGTCTTGGCAGAGTCCCCTCTGCCGTACATCACTATACTCTGCTGAATAATTGCTTAAATCTATAGAAAGAATTGCCAGCTCTGAAAAAGTGTCCTTTTAATATCTTTGAAAATGAAGGAAATTTTGGTTGTAAGTCACAAGAAATGTAACTGGTATCAGCTTAAATGAAAGAGGAGTTTAGAGCACGGCTGTGAAACACTCGTGGCAGCCGTGAGGCCAGAGTCTGTGGGACCAGGAAGCCCGACTCCGCCCCCCGTCTCTGCGCCTGTCACTCAGCCGACTTGTTGATGCATTTGCCAGTTCCTTTCTGGCTTTCCGGTACACAGGTGGAAAACACTTGGAGCTGGGAATCCCTCACAAGTTCTAGGATCTAATCACGCAGGAGAAAAGAGAATGAAGCATCTCAGACCTAGCCTTCCAGGTCCGGACTAGTCAACCGAAGTGAGGAGTGGTCTTCTTATGGGAACGTGGCTGTTCCAGCTACGGACATTGGATGGACACTGGGAGAAGCAATTGCTCACAAGCGAGGGCCATGGAAGCTAGGCCTTACTTTCCCCACAATTCTCAACTTTTCAACGTGTGTATTGAAACACACACACACACACACACACACACACACACACACACACACACGGTGCCGCAAACTGTATGCACATTCTAAGAAAGGAAAAAACTGTATTAATTGTAATACTCAATATATACTGATAACAAAAGATGAGTACAAGTCACGTTTGACTTCTGCAATTACAAGAGGTGCTCAAAGTGGTTCCATCAGAGTCCAGACGCTTCTGATGGTGGTGAACTACTGCTTGAGCAACGTTGACCAAAGTGCCCACTTGTATACATTTTATGGCACCCCCAGTATATAAAGTTTTTTCTGGTGCTAATTGAAAGGGGCAAATTGTCTCAACAAACCATGGGACTGTCACTATCAGGACCTGGGCAGATGAAGGGCTCCTCTGTGAAAGCAGAGTTTCTTTCATTTGCCCAGGGGAGGGGAGCTGGCTGAGCACCAGAGTCCTACCTGGGGTCAGGTGGCCAGTGCTGGATACTAACTACCCCGCATGCTCCGTGTGCAGCTCTTGGCCACAGGGAGTGACTGTGTGCACACACAGTGGCTCGTTACTACACATCTGCATCAGCTCTAGCTTCAGGCTTTGATAATTATGGCAGAGGATTAATTTGGGGTGATCTGTTTCCATCTGCTACTCATGGCTATTTCTGAGAAAAATTATGACAAGTCACTTTTAGAGGAGGTTAATTGTTTATTCAACATCTCCATGTTAGCTCCATCCTCTTTATTTTTGCACAATATTTTCCATAAGATTTTCCCTCAGTCATTTGGTCCAATTCTCTGAGTTTGCCACTCTATCTAAAATGTGTTGTTAGTATTCTAGCATGAAAAGAGTACAATCCCTGTCACCAATGAATTTAAAGGTGTTTATCAGGACAGTTTAATTATGAGGTAGACTGTGATATTAAAATTTTATATACATAGATTTAAAGTTATGAAATGATTACAGCAAAGGAATTCTTAATATGGCCTATCAGTAAGGAGCTAGACTGCTGGACTGGGTAGGGTTTTGTAGAAGTGTTGTAAGGAAATATATGTTGGAATTGACCATCTCAGGACATTTTAGTGCTGCTCTCTCATGACTAACTTATAAAGCAGCCTTCCTAAAAGCCTCTGCTAATGCAAGGGAATTGCAAAACATAAAAGTGAATAGACAAGTAAGGCAAAATTATAGTGTACACTGAACATAAAATCTCATTCTTTAGGCTATAGGAACCTCTTGAAATTTTATAAGCCTAGAAATGCAGTATTACTAAGTGTTTGCTGCTACTAAAATATCTTCAGAATATCAACTAGAAAATGTTTATTTTATTAATTGAATAATGTAACCCTGGGCTCACCTGGATCCCAGAGCTTGGCTCTAGAAATTGAAGTGGATTTGTGTCTGTGAAGCATTAGCAGCTACCTGCCTTTATGATGGGGGGACCCAAAGCACAGAAGAGGTGGGAAAACGTACAATACCTTTTAAGGCTATGGCTGGGAACTGGCAGCATGACTTCTGTCCGTTTCCATCGGCCAAAGCAAGTAACGTGGCCAAGGCAACATTAATGGAATGGGGACATACACTCTAGTGGGACAGGCTGCAAAGTCACACGAAAGAGGACATGCATAGAGGGGAGCGTGAAGAACTGGGACAATGATCCACGTTACCACAAGTATGATGAGCAGAGCAAAGCCTTAGAAATATGGTTGATCTTTTACAGGTAAGAGTTATATTTTTGGAAGAATTTTTGCAATGTATTTCAATGTTCGTGGACTATTTAGGTTTTCTAATACCCCGTTAGTAAATGCCATTCATAGCCTTATCAAGAACCATGGAGGTTCTGAGACTTTACCCCTCTAAGAAGTCACCACGCCCGTTTCCTGGATGTTGGCCGAAGACATAAGTCCCCTTTAGTACTTAGAGACGAATACCCTTAGTGCTCACAGCCCAGCAGGAATGTTGTCAGCTGTAGGTTACAGAATGCCGTGCGTCATCTGTACCTTGATGAAAATGAGTCTTGTTTGTTCAGTTGTTGACAGTTGTGTAAAAGTCCTCCACTGTAACTGTAGATTGTTTACTTTTTCTCTCTTTTGGTCTGTCCAATTTGCTTTATATATATGAAGCTATTTCCCTTTCAACTTGTGACATTTTCCTGGTGGGTTGACTTTCTTGTCATGAAACATCTTCGTAATCTTCTTCAAAAACATTTCTTGCCTTACACTCTGATATTAATAAAGGATCTTCATTTGGTTTGGTTGAGAATTCCCATGGACTATCCTTCCTTGTACTTTTATTTTCAATTTGCTGTGTTCTTATATTCAAGGCATGTTGCTTGTTAATAACATGCATTGGCTATTGTGATTTTATCCAGCCTAACAAACTTTGTCTTTTAATTGGATTGTTTAATCCATTTACATTAAATGTGTTACTGGTATATTTGGTTTCTACTTATGGTCTGATTTTATTATGTTACTATTGGTCTCATGTTTTAAATGCCTTTTTTCTTTTGCGTTAGTTAATTTTTAATTTTCCCCCCACTTTTCCTTTTCTGAGCTTGTTAGTAATACAAACACTCTATATTATGAGCATTCATTAAAGTCCTAAAAATAGAATACTGGTGCTACTTTGTGTCATCTTAGAGCTTCATAGTCACTTACAGTTTCTTCCATGGTCACTCTTTCTGGCAATCTTCTTCCTTCCTTATGTTTGTGGGATTCTTTCTGAGAGCGTGCAGTGTTACCGTGGCCCCTCACCCCTCCTGGTCCCTGACCTCTCACAGGACCCCGCGGCTTTGGGAGAGGAGCGAGATCTCTGTTCTGGCGGAAGCCCCTCAGAGCGGTTCCAGTAGTCAGCTCTCCCCCGGGGGCCAGGCCCTGCTGCGGCCCCTTCTCACCTGGCTGGTGGCCCTCCACGTCCCGGCTGCCTTGGGAGTCCCAGACTCCAGCTTTACTGCTCCAGCCCAGGCAATTTCCCAGATAGCTGCTGACATATTTACCTCTCAGAAGCCTGTCCTCCCAGGCCTTGATCTGCAAGAGGCCAGATGTGAAAAGCAGGTTTATCATACAGACTCACCTCAGCTGAGTTCTCTAGGCTTTTACGGTTTTTGCCCTTAAAAAACCATACTTACCCGAAAGATTTCATTGCCTACAAAGAGATGTATTATTTTTATAAGTGATCTGGCTTTTCTATCTGTTCTCAGCAGGCATGTTTCCCGCAAGCCAGAACCCGATGTGCGTGCATGTGTGTGCATATGTGTGCATGTGCATGTGTGTTGATTTCTCTGAAACGGGAAACTTGGGAAAGGCGTATCAAACCCTGACAGCCTGGCATGATGGTGATCTGAGTGAACGTACAGACATTAGACTTTTTAAAAATTATCTTGAAGAAAGAAAAAAATCTTAAAAGTTTTATAAAACATCTTTATTTGTAGCCATAATGGATTAGTAGCAGCCTTCTAGAGGTTCAGTGTCAGCTACAATTAGACCAGGTCCATTTGTAATACTCTGCGCATTTGTGTATATGTGTAAAGATGACAGAAAAATGAGTGAGTGAATACTTTCTCGGGAATGTCACAGAAAGGAAGGGTACATGTGCTGGAGTCACAGGCCTGGGGGCCGTCGCTGCTCCTGACACCCCATGACCACCACCTCCACTCCCACATTCGCCTTCCCCGCTCCGTGTGGGCGGAGGGCGGTGCTGCCAAGGCTCAGGCCCGGCCCTCGGCCCGGCTCCGGCTCCGGCCTGCCCTCCCGGGCTTGCCCTCTGCAGCCCGTGCGAGCCCTGCCTGGGCCTTCTCTCCCCCTCGCGACCCCGCTCAGGACGCACGTGTGTATGCTCAGGGCTGTGCATGCGGCCGACTCACCCGTTCTGCAGCCGGGCTTTGTCGCTGCTGCTCAGACCACGGCTTTCACGGACTGCGGCCTGTCACACCAGCATGACTTCCAAATGTGCAGTTCACAAGGCCACTTCCCTGTGGTGGTTTCACTCAATATGCACACACACACACACACACACACACACACACACACACACACACAATTATAATCGTACTTAAAAGCAACAGTGAGCATGTAAGCAGGATGCTGTGAGTTCAGAATGGGGGCGGTGTTTGGGGGCGGTTACCACATGTTCCTTTATTCCTAACATTTACTCCAATAACAGTGCATCATGTGCTTGGGAGATGTCACACATCACCACTGTTATGATGAACAGAATGGAAATCAAATAGTAACACTAATAGTCATAGCAAAATTAAAAGTGTCTGGGTTCTTTACATGAGACTTATGAAATCCTGCGTTCTTGTGAAATCAATAATTTAACCAAATGCCCTCCTTGGCGCCTGCGGCCAGACGGAGCGGCTCAGGAACAGACACTAAATGTGCTATGCGTGCCCCTCTCTGTGAGGCCCCATGCCCACACTTGCTCCTCTAACCAGAAGCAGGCGTGTGCTCGGCGAAACTCGCATTTTGTTCACGTTGACTCCTAGGCCACCTGTGAAACAGACATGAAGAATGGTCGCTTTGGCACACTGTTGGGGCCCTAAGCCCAATGGGCAGGACTGCTTTCACCTGGATTTTTCTCGAGGTTCTAGACTATTGGAGTAATTCAGGGAGCTAGCCAGTGACTTAGGGAAACCCAGCGGGCTCTTCAGGCTTGTCCCTGCGGGGCAGCCCCGGGCCCCTGGCTGGGGCAGGTTAGGTCACTCGGGGCTGCCCCCGAGCTGTACCCCCCAGCGCACGCCCCCCGGCGCCTTCTGTCCGGGCTGTTTCCCATCTGTGCTCCCCTTGGTGTCAGCAGCGCTAGTGGTGCAGCGGGTTCCCCTGGGCCCGGGGTGGGGTAGAAAAAGACCCTGTTTAGATGCTGCTGGCGCGGGGCTCTGGCTGTAGGTGAGGAGAGGCCTGGTGATTTTCCAGCAGTGAAAATATATGATTTTACGTATTTGGCAAAGAGATTGGAGATTGATGAAGACTTTCTCAATATTTAGATAAATGTGTGTCCAACTCTTGTAAATGCCTCTTATACCTGTCAGCAACAGTAAACGAAAAAGAACTGCCGAAAAGCCAAATGTGTAAGCCTCTTACCTTTTCTACTGATAATACTTGGAAACTAAAATAAAAACAATATGTATTCCTAAATTACCACAGTTTAAACCAATTCAGATGTGCAAAGAAATAAATAATTGAAATGATTCCTTCATAATTTTAAGCAAAAAAACCCAAAAAAGATAATGATAAATATGTTATGAATGTTATGTGATTGCTAGCTCATAATATATATATATATATATATATATATATATATAGTGTTTATTGCTATGTGAATAGCAAGTTTCAAAAACCCACTTCAAGCAATGCTGTTTGATACAATTTTATTGTCATATAATAAGTCATATCATACTTGTCAATTTCTCTTTGTGATCACTAAAATAACAGAACTTATTTTTGCTGAAAATTATAGTGGTTTTTAAGTCTTTTTTGTTTGTTTTCAGTGTATGTTTTTCTTGGGAGAAATGTTTGAAGGAGCTTTGGTTGTTTACCAAAAGACAGTGTTTATTTTCACAAAGTCATTCTTACTAGAATGAGCTGTGTATCATAGCAAGTCTTACCTCATAGGAATTACGTTATAACTCTTCTGTTTTCTTGGAATGTATTTCCAGGTCTGATTTAGCGATAAATATGTAGAACAACTTCGGAGGGAGCACTGGGTGTCTACTTCGTGCAGATTGCCTCCCAATGCGTATTTTTAGAACAAAGAATCAGAGTTGGATTTCCTGGCTTCAAACCCAAGTCCCACTACTCCTAGCTGTGCGGCCAGAGGTAAGTTATGGAGCCTGCCTGTGCCCACGTGAGAGTTCAGTTAATAAGTGTGTAATTCATATGGTTTGTGTTGGGATAGAAGAAACGAGTGCATGTAGGGCACTCAGAAAGGTGCTCAATGCAGACCGTGATGTATCTCAGCGTTCGCTTACACTTTGCGCCCTGCCCAAGGTTAACGTCTGGAGTCCTATGTGGAGGGTTAGTGTGACATGTGACTGCATCAGTGCTTGTGCTAGAAGGCGTGGGGAGACCTGCAGGCCTGACCTCCCCAGCTGCAGGAAGGAGATATTAACAAATGCTTTATTAATTTAAAGAACCCAATGGGCGTAGCAGGTACAACCATGTCTTCCTCCATTGTAACAGCTGGAGATCTGCGTAGGCTTTGGGGCGGATTGTCCCCTCGCTGTGGGCAAACCCCTGGTGCGGTGGCCCTTGTAGCATTGCTCTTGTGTGACTGCCGAGTCCAATGCCCTGTCTCAGCGTCCAAGCTTCACATCGGCATGTTCTGGTTAGCACATAAACCAAGGTTTGCCTTTTAAAATATGCCTGCCACTCAAGACTTTCCGCGGGTGTTTTAGGAGACAGTATTTTCTTGGTTCACATTCAGGCTGTTATGTGCCTATATGAGTACATACTGTTTGCTTGGGGGAGCTGTCTTTAATTTTGTTGGAGCATTTGGTCACTGGCGACTAGGAACGGAGGTAACAGCGCTGTGAGAGGGATGCGCAAATCTAATCTCTTCACCTTCGGCCTGGAAACCAACAGGGCCTGCTCCCATCTTAAATTAGTCTCGATTCAAGGCAGACCACTCTGGTCCATGCCCCACTCCTGGGGTTACAGGGCAGTGATTAATTAACTCAAACCCCAGAAGAGAACCACCAAGTACCGTGATCTGATGCCTTCTAGAGGCCACAGGGTAAGTGAGGTCTCTGTATGGTTGGGTTTTCCTAGAAGGCATTCATATATATATCGTGACTTCTGAGAAGAGGTCAATCCTGGGGCAAGAAACAAGAAGGAATTGAAAGACAGGAATTATTATATAGGGATATGGTAAAATGATTTCCTATTTGGAAGCCTTGTGGCATTTTATTCTAGGATCTGAAAATGGTGAGCCTCAGGGTGATGATGGGGCATGGCACCACGTCTCCATGGAGGAGGGTCTGGCGCAGGCCAGAGAGTGGCCCAGGGAAGGACTTGGCATGACCTGCGCAGGCCCGGGGTTTTGAAACCTGTTGCTCTATGCTGATATTTCTGTGGTTCCACTCTTCTCTCATTTTGAAACTTTGGAGGTCCTCTTGGGTACTAGAGCCTGCTTACATTTGCCCTGGGAACGTAGCAAATGGCTCTTCTGTGCTTCACCATGGTAGCTAACAGAGGCATGGATTTGTCTGTCCTTAAGTTGATTGTGAATGCTTTATTTTTGCTCCTGATGTTATTGCTGTGGAGACCAAACTAAATACCATATGCACAATGCCAAGGACAGAACAAGCAGGCAAATTATGAAATTCCTTACCCCTTTCGAATACATTCACTAGTTATGGAAGGCCAGCTAAAGAAAAGGGCTCGGATGGCCTGCTGCACGGGACACTAGGAAGGACAGACCAGAGTGTGTGAATGGCGGTAAGACGGGACGGTCCCATCAAGTTCCGGAGGTGCCCAGTGTAGGGTGGCAACCTGCATCACGATAAAGCATCCTGGTTTTACGAACATGACTGTACATCCTGTTTCTATGTTTGTGCAAAAGTGAGTTTTGGTAGTGAGAAAATAATATGTTTATTACAACTGTTAACAGCTTTGTTATAATAATTCTTTCAGTGGATTAAGGGGACAAAATAGATTAAAAACTGGGTATGTGGTAAAATAACTTGGATATATATATATATATATATATATATATATATATATATATACAGAAATATATTTTAGAATTTTAGGATTTGTTATCTGTGAGTGTGGTGGCATGGGCAATGATCATTCCAGTATTCCTCCTACACTGAAAATGCTACTATTGCAATAAAAATAAGAATTATTTAATAATCTCTATATTCACTCTTAAAATTCCTTTAGTTGCTGCCCCTCACAAGTCCAAAAGCTCTTCACTTCAGCATTCCTCATTATTTTGCATGTAATTAGCCTGAGAATGTATTCATCCATTCATCTATTCAATTAAATGATTTTCACTCATTGGTCTTTGTGTTGTGGTCCATAAGATAGAATAGGGTGTCACGTGCCATGTCTCAGGATCGCGTCTGGAGATTCAGTCACGCATGCGCACTTCACATAAGGAAGACAGCTAAGTGGGCAGGTGATTCTACCATGTCATGGGGGGAGGGACTTGGGTCGGTGCCAACAGGGATGGGCATTCGGAGGGGGACATTCCTTTCTGTTGGGGGGAATCAAACGATCAGCAGCTGAGTGCAAACTGTGAAAGGCTTGAAACACAGATCTGGCGGTGAAAATCAATCAGAAGAGGAGACTCTCAAGAAACAGAGGGGGTACCATAGGAAGAGTGTGCTTGAGAACTGAAGTCTGTTGTTGTTTTCCTAAAAATGGAAACAAAACCAAAAACTGAACTGAGCATGTGTGAGCGTTAGGCACATTCAGTACATTGACCTATCATGACGCCATTGAGCCGAGGGATCCCCGAAAAGACGGAAATGTCAAGCACCCCCATGTGCTTTCCCATCTGTGGTTGACAGGTTCAGTGTCAGTAAGTTAAGCAGCGTTCGTTACTCTGGAAACTGAGAAAGTTGATAAACCATCTACTGCTCTTTAAGAGGCTCCTTGAAGAGTCTTCTCACATCATTGAATGTGTATTTGTATATGTATGTTTTTTAGGCAGGATCTTTTCAAGCTCTCCTAACAGATGTGTCAGCCAGCCACTTTAGAACCCTGGCTGTCACGGGACTCAAACATGACAGGAACAGAAGAACCTATCTTTGACAAGCTGCCAGTCTTCTCTTTCTCCTTTCATCCCAATTATACGGCAATAGCTTTCCCTAAAGGTGGCCCTTAACAGTCACATATTTAACTTCTAACCCATGCGTAGGAGCTGAGAGTAGATGTTCAAATCACAAGCAACCTAACCATTGAGTTGCCAATGGGGATTCTTCTCCAGTCAGTGAACTCGATGACCACATTGTTCCCTGATATGCTGCAGGGGTTTCTGTACCGTCTCCATCAGATCTCTGCAACAATGCCTTGTCATTTTAATGTTCTCTAGTTTAAAAGGAAAAAGGATCTTGCATCAACATTGTTAAGTTTCTGCTGATATAAGACAGTGGAAATTACCGACTGATTGCTCCAGGGGATTCTGTGTGTATTCCGAGGGAGTTGTTCTGTTTGGTGCTAATCAACCAAATGCTGGTTACTAACTACTTCCTGTGAGTAAGACATTGGTGCTGGGGGAGCTATAAAGGAGACTGAGAGGCTCATGACATACTATTTGACCTTAAAAAGCTTGCAGAAATTGTGCAGCTGTAAGCCACAAACCATAAGCTCATAAATAAAGCTAAAAATGAAAACACATGAATGGAGGAGCAATGAAAGCAGGATCCTCTACGCCAATATTATTGACAAAAGTTACACAATGACAATATCAATCCCAGAAGTCAGACCAGCAGAGAATGTGACTGTGGTGCACCCATGAGGGCCACCCACGGTCTGTGGGGACCGCGTTGGTTCTCCCCACGCTCAAGGTCCCCGCGCCCTTCTGCTCACATCATGAAAATAACAGCTAACCTTTATTCAAGGCTAACTTGATTCAAAATACCATGGTGTATATTTTGCATGTATTAATGTACCCCTTACAACGAATATTTCTGTTTGACACATGAGTTAACTAAGGAGCTTGCCTGCACTGGCCAGGGGGACATGAAGCCGCATTCCCAGCCCGCCCACCTGCACCCAGAGTCCTCTCCCCGCTGTGACCCCATTCTGCCGGAGCGCAGGGCTTCCTGTTCATTTGTTTCTACTCCTCTCTTAGCTGGAAAGTCTTTGGATCAACTTGAGATCGCAAAATCCTTAATGTGAAAGACGAGACTCCATTCTTCATCCTTAGATCGTCAACTCCCACACCAAGCCTGGCATTAAAACAGGACAAAGGAAAACAGAACAGCAGCAACGCAAATAAATACACAGGATGGCGCACACGGGGCCGGTCCCACACGAAGTCTCGGGCCTTGCCCCTCACAGGAGCGCTTCCAGGGTTTTCCGTGCTGGGCAGGGACACCGCTGTCCGTGGTGCTGCCCGCGTGTCCTCGCTGAGCTTGGCCGGCTCACACCCTCCATTTCAGACCCACCGCTAGCTATCTCGCTTCTGCTTTCAAGTTGGTCCTCGGCCCTCCCTCACCACTGTCACCGAAGCAGCCCGTCACAGTGGCCCTGGAGAAGTCTCCCCATTGGGGTTCCCACCCTTGGATGCATGCCACCCATTTTCCACCAGCTGCCAGAATGTCCTTTGAAGAGGAAATTTTATAGCACAAATGGGATACTAGCATACCTGTGCTCAAATCTGGCGGTGATTCGTTTCATTTTTATACAGTGCAAGCCCCTTAACATGGGACATCCCGTGACCTGACCTCCACCGCGCCCTCTGAGAACAGATTACGTCACTCCCTTCCATGCTTGCCAGTCCGGACCGTGCGCCTCTTGTTTGATTTTCTGAACTGCACCCAATTCTCTCGTGTGCTTCCTCTGCCTGGGGTGTTCCCCACACCCAATCTGGATGCAGGCCTGCGTTCACTGCCACCCTCAGATGTCACCTCCCACTCCTTCACCGAGACTGTCATTTCCCCACTGTGTCCTCTCAGCATCTTGTTCTTTCTTTCATAGATGTTACGACATTTTGTCAATTTGTGCGTATTTTTCCTCCATCAAACGAAATGTTCCACAGAGAAGGAGGTCATTTCTGTCACCCATGGTTTTATCCCAGGGCCTGGACACATGCCTGACACATTACAGGCACCCGATTTTTATTGCTGAATGAGAAAATGAGTGAAAAAGTTCCCCCCAAAGTGGAAATGTAGGTTCAAATGAAAATCAGTTTCCTTGAATGAACTTTCACCAAAAGGAATATAGACAGACGAGGGGCAGGATGTCGCCTACTCTTCCCACAGAGACATAAGCGCGTCCGCAGCTGACTGGAGCCGGCGCATTTTAGCACAAAGGACGTGACTGGCCCTGAGTCATCTGTCACACTGCTGACTTCCTTATTTGTGAGTAAGGAGAGGGCAGTGGAAACTCACCGGGTAACAATTAACAGAGTCCTGTGGCTTTGGCCTTCTGCACCATCATCCTTCTAAACCTCCCCCGTCCCACACACAGTGCTCTGCTCTGAGCAGCTCTGAGCGCTGTCCTCAAAGGGGCACTTCTGGGGAAACACCCAGACAAAGGGGACAGGCATATGCCAAGCTGAGGCCCTTGCCCTCTCCCGGAGACCTTGGAAAGTCTGTAGTCTGTGAGTTTCCATCTGATATGGAAATACATACAGTGAAGGATGTGGTGAACTCAACTCATATGGCTCTGGAGAATGTATAAATGTGAAATAAATGATACTCGGAGGACAAGTGGCTTTCAAGAGAGTTAGCATCTGCCATGACACTCCAGATAGAGACATTTGCCTGGAAACGTTATCTGTGTGAATGCAAGGATTAGTGAGCTAACAATTAGCACAGAAATCCCAAGTTAAGTCTTCACTGGATTCAGTGATTGATGATATTCGTCATTGATTACCTAGTCGAGTCCTTGGAAGAACAGGTTCCAGAGGACCGAATACCGAAATTAAACAGGGAAACTCTGGAGGATGGGAGCCTGAAGCCACCCGCCCGAGGCAGGGAGGTGGACAGCGCGGGGACAGAGCAGGGACGGCGGCGATGGCGCTCGCCCGGCGCCTGGCTCCTAGCAAACAGCACGCTGGCCCCGAGTGCTGGGCTGTGCCCGCCTGGGCCTCGCGTTTGTCATGGGTCCCAGCACGCAGGCCCCCCGCGGAGGTGGCCGGGCTGTCCCTGAGCCCCAGATTCGCGCCGCACGGCCCACGAGAGCGTTCCCAACGAAGGCGTCCCTCGGGCGTCCTGCCAGGGCGAAGGCGACGCGTCGCCTGGGACTCACTGCAGGTGCGCATGCCGCGGTCACCGTGTGACCAGGCGCAGCTCAGGGCCGCGCGCCTGCGCAGTGGGATGAGAGGCAGAGCACGGGCTCGGCCCGGTGAGGACACTCGGGGGTCATTCCCTGAAGCAAGGCCGGCGTGTGGCTCAAGGGCGTGCGAAACCACGGCAAAGACATCTCATTGTGGGGAGGACAAAAACGGGCACGAACTAAAGGGCAACAGGCGCGATGGCACTCAAATCGCGTTGTTTTTGAAATGAGCATCCAACCCGGCAGACGGGGCGCCGCGGGCGGGGGGCCCCAGGGCCTTTGCGCCCAGACCTCCGATCCGGCCCCTCCGTGGTCAGGGCGACTGGAGCTCACTCCCCTGATGGGCGCCCGGGAGGCCGCCTGCTCCGGGCGCATCGCGCAGTGCGGCCGCGTGGCCTCAGGGGAGCGGAGACGGGCCGCGGGAACCCTTTGCTGGAGCGTTTCCTCTGCTGGAAATAACCCTCGATGTTGTGCGCACAGATTTTGTGGCAACGGCATTACAGTCCTGACCGCGAGGCGGTGAGGCCAAACCCCTTTTCTGTTGTTGCTCATTGTTGCCAGGTGGTGCCCGAACGCATGGCTGGAAGCGACGGAAAGGCACGGAAACGTTGTCACGAACAGTCGGTACAGAAAACTCTCCAAGCAAGAAAGGGTGGATTTGTGCTCTTGGGTCATTCATGCGATAATTTGCTTAAAAATAAAAAGGTTGATTGTCTGAGTGTTGGGTACTGTTCGTATCTATGATTAATTATGATTAAATATGCAATTTGTAGGTAGGACTTAAGTATTAACATTTCTCTAGAATTGGTTCCCAAAATGAAAAGGCTATTTTTAAAAGCTGAAGACAAAATGTAATCAAAATACCAATGATTTAGCTTTCTCTTGAGAAATTGTATATATTAGGCACCTTTGAAAATTCCTAGTTTTTATGAATACTAGTAAAGTATAACGCCAGTAGTGCTTTTGGAGACTGACCCCCAACTTGCAGCCCAGAAACCGGCCTGTCATCAAGTCACCCCCCCAGGGAGCCAGCCTGGCATTCCCCCCTCCCCCAGGGAGCCAGCCTGGCATTCACCCCCCCCCCAGGGAGCCAGCCTGGCATTCCCCCCTCCCCCCCAGGGAGCCAGCCTGGCATTCCCCCCTCCCCCCCAGGGAGCCAGCCTGGCATTGCCCCCCCCAGGGAGCCAGCCTGGCATTCCCCCCTCCCCCCCAGGGAGCCAGCCTGGCATTCCCCCCTCCCCCCCAGGGAGCCAGCCTGGCATTCACCCCCCCCCCAGGGAACCAGCCTGGCATTCTCCCCTCCCCCAGGGAGCCAGCCTGGCATTCACCCCCCCCCAGGGAGCCAGCCTGGCATTCCCCCTCCCCCAGGGAGCCAGCCTGGCATTCCCCTCCCCCCAGGGAGCCAGCCTGGCATTCCCCCCTCCCCCCCGGAGCCAGCCTGGCATTCACCCCCCCCCCAGGGAGCCAGCCTGGCATTCCCCCCTCCCCCCCAGGGAGCCAGCCTGGCATTCCCCCCTCCCCCCCAGGGAGCCAGCCTGGCATTGCCCCCCAGGGAGCCAGCCTGGCATTCCCCTCCCCAGGGAGCCAGCCTGGCATTCCCCCCTCCCCCCAGGGGAGCCAGCCTGGCATTGCCCCCCCCAGGGAGCCAGCCTGGCATTCCCCCCCCCCCAGGGAGCCAGCCTGGCATTCCCTCCCCCAGGGAGCCAGCCTGGCATTCCCCTCCCCCCCAGGGAGCCAGCCTGGCATTCCCCTCCCCCCCAGGGAGCCAGCCTGGCATTCCCCCTCCCCCCAGGGAGCCAGCCTGGCATTCCCTCCCCCCCAGGAGCCAGCCTGGCATTCCCCCGCCCCCCAGGGAGCCAGCCTGGCATTCCCCCCGCCCCCCAGGGAGCCAGCCTGGGATTCCCCCTCCCCCAGGGAGCCAGCCTGGCATTCCCCTCCCCCCAGGGAGCCAGCCTGGCATTCCCCTCCCCCAGGGAGCCAGCCTGGCATTCCCCCCTCCCCCAGGGAGCCAGCCTGGCATTCCCCCTCCCCCAGGGAGCCAGCCTGGCATTCCCCCTCCCCCAGGGAGCCAGCCTGGCATTGCCCCCCCCAGGGAGCCAGCCTGGCATTCCCCCCTCCCCCCCCGGGAGCCAGCCTGGCATTCCCCCTCCCCCCCCGGGAGCCAGCCTGGCATTCCCCCCTCCCCCCCAGGGAGCCAGCCTGGCAGCGCCCCCCCCAGGGAGCCAGCCTGGCATTCCCCCCTCCCCCCCAGGGAGCCAGCCTGGCATTCCCCTCCCCCAGGGAGCCAGCCTGGCATTGCCCCCCCAGGGAGCCAGCCTGGCATTCCCCCTCCCCCCAGGGAGCCAGCCTGGCATTCCCCTCCCCCCAGGGAGCCAGCCTGGCATTCCCCCTCCCCCAGGGAGCCAGCCAGGCATTCCCCCTCCCCCCCAGGGAGCCACCCTGGCATTCCCCCCGCCCCCCCAGGGAGCCAGCCTGGCATTCACCCCCCCCAGGGAACCAGCCTGGCATTCTCCCCTCCCCCAGGGAGCCAGCCTGGCATTCCCCTCCCCCCAGGGAGCCAGCCTGGCATTCCCCCTCCCCCCAGGGAGCCAGCCGGGCATTCCCCCCTCCCCCAGGGAGCCAGCCTGGCATTCCCCTCCCCCCAGGGAGCCAGCCTGGCATTCCCCTCCCCCAGGGAGCCAGCCTGGCATTCCCCCTCCCCCAGGGAGCCAGCCTGGCATTCCCCTCCCCCCCAGGGAGCCAGCCTGGCATTCCCCTCCCCCCCAGGGAACCAGCCTGGCATTCCCCTCCCCCAGGGAGCCAGCCTGGCATTCCCCTCCCCCCAGGGAACCAGCCTGGCATTCCCCTCCCCAGGGAGCCAGCCTGGCATTCACCCCCCAGGGGAGCCAGCCTGGCATTCCCCCTCCCCCCCCCAGGGAGCCAGCCTGGCATTCCCCTCCCCCCCCCAGGGAGCCAGCCTGGCATTGCCCCCCCAGGGAGCCAGCCTGGCATTCCCCCTCCCCCAGGGAGCCAGCCTGGCATTCCCCCTCCCCCCAGGGAGCCAGCCTGGCATTGCCCCCCCCAGGGAGCCAGCCTGGCATTCCCCCCTCCCCCCCAGGGAGCCAGCCTGGCATTCCCCCTCCCCCCCAGGGAGCCAGCCTGGCATTCTCCCCTCCCCCAGGGAGCCAGCCTGGCATTCGCCCCTCCCCCCAGGGAACCAGCCTGGCATTCTCCCCTCCCCCCCGGAGCCAGCCTGGCATTCTCCCCTCCCCCAGGGAGCCCGCCTGGCCTTCCCCCCTCCCCCCCAGGGAGCCAGCCTGGCATTCCCCCTCCCCCAGGGAACCAGCCTGGCATTCCCCCCTCCCCCCCAGGGAGCCAGCCTGGCATTCACACCCCCCAGGGAGCCAGCCTGCTGGAAGTCACGTGTAGAAAGTCAGGCCTCTGTCTCTGTAGCAACAACAACCCAGGAAGCCAAGCAATAACCCCTGTGACAATGGACGCAAGCGACCAGGACTTGAGGTAACTGCCAGCTTCCCAAATGTTGTCCCTGCTTCCAACTTAGGACCAGCCAGAGAAAGCCAAATGGGCACCCTAACCAAGCATCAGGACGCCCCTTCCAGTTAGTCCCCTGCAGTGTCCCCAGGCCACAGCCGCCATCAGGGCCACCCTGCAATAGTGGGACGTCCCTTCCCTGTGAAGCCCCAGCCCTCTGCTGCCTTGGCGCCTCTGCTAAACGCCAGTGAGGACGGCTGCCTGCCGCCCGTGGCAGGCTCTGAGCGCACAGCCTGCGCTTGTTCTCACTGGGTTGGTGTCAGCTTCATCCACAAGGCAGATGTGCCGCATTCCGTCTTTCCTTTGTGTCACCATTCCCCAAAGGGCGTCTGTGCTGCGTGCCCACAGGAATGCGGGCTGTGTGGGGAGTGTGTGCGGTGTGGCCCCTGGGGAGAGGCCTCAGCTGGGGGTCCCTCTCTGCCTGGCTGCCCTGGGGGTGGGAAGAGGCCGGGCCTCACCCTGCACCCCGACGGGAGCTTCTGATTCAAGGTTAGGAGTTGAGCACGTTGGCATCACGATGGGCTGCCGCCCTTAACAGCATCCGTCACCCTGCACTTTCCTGGGAAAGCTCGACTGTCTGCGAAGACAGAAGTGAGTAGGCTTAGTATTTAGATGATTTAACAGAAAAGCTGCTGCACTTTGGGTAGGAATGACTGTCCCAAAGGGAACAGTTAATTTGGGCCTAGACTGACTAGATTAGTGCATAACCATTAGATTCACAGGGAGACAGACCTGGGTTAGGACCAGCCCAGCACTGCTGGTCTATGAGATGAAAGACCTTATCAAAGCAAATCTGTGGATTTGGGGTCCCAAATGGGATGTCTATGCTCACGATTGAAAGAGGGGCATCGCCTGCCTTGGAGATCCATTTCATACCCAATATTAAGAACCAGGGCAAAGAAATCGGCAGAGCCCTCAATGAAATTTTCCATTTAAACAGCGGCACCTGGTGGCAGCATGAGAAACAGCACCCCCATTCTGCTGAGACCCGCCCGTTTGGGGGTCCAGCGACAATTCAAGGGGAGATAGATCCTAGAGACACTAATAATTCAGTAGAAAAGTTACCCATGTTTCATAACGAGTTTTGGGAACAGTTTATAGCACACATTGCATTCAAATTCTCCTTCGAGATGTATTTCTCCAATTAATTTCTAGCACTTGATAATTTCTTTCTGTACAGGCTACTCTAACTATGCATATAATCTGACAATAAGCTAGTGGGTTTCAAAAGCAAGAAAAAAGTCATCCAACTGAATGACTGTATCAATAAAATCAGATAGAAATATTTTCAATGTATGTCATAATCAAATTTAATTGGGGTCCAATAGTTACAATTTATCATCACTTTGAAACTAAATTAGCCTTATATTAAGACCAAAATGTTTCCTAAGCAAATGGATAAGCTCTCAGAGGAAAAATGCTTAAAGCATTCAGGATAAAAGTTTACAAGCTTTTTAGATTTGCTTATTTTCACCTAAATCCTGTTCAAGCATTAAATCTAGCATACCAATAAAGCACACTTACTCAATTTCTAAAACACATTTGGGTTTCTGTTACTTCTTGATATTGATGTGTGACAAAATTTTAAAATTTACCTGGAAAAATGGAAAGGGGATTTTTCTTTTTAATTTTGTAAAGATCTTTTAATCAGTGTAACACCTGACAATTACAAACTATACCAGGTCACAAAAAGTCAATAATGCAACCCCAACTTTCATGGTGTTTGCAGTCTCTTCAAAGACATTAAAGAAACAGATTCACTGCTAGACAGTAAAACATTGAAAAAAGTGACACTTTAAAAAAAAAGTCTGATGCAAGTAACTTTTTAAACAGAAAAAGAATAGTCCCAAAACAGACCCTACAATACAGTAACTTAATGTCTATCAAAACTTTGCCGGGCCGGCCGAGTGGCGCGTTGATTAAAAACTGGCTTGGAACACCAGTGGTCCCGGTTCGGATCCCACATATGAGGGCCAGTGACGCTGCCCTCTACAGCTAAGATGGTGAACAACAGCTCCACCTGGAGCTAGGCTGCTGTGAGTCCCCGGGACAGCATAGCTGCAGCCCCTGCTGCGGTGGACTGCCATAGGCTACAGTGAGCGGCCGGCAGCCAGTGTGAGCTGCCAATAGCCGCAGTGAGCGACCATTTAGAGACCAGCGACCGATCTGCCTCACCCGGGAAGAGCGCAATGACGATACCAACATGGGCCAGTGAAGCAACGTCCTCCACAACTAGAGTGAAACACAAAAAAAGACAGCAACTTGTCTGCTCCTCTTCCCCAATTCCCCAACGCTGTTCCCCACCCCCAATTCCCCAATTTAAAAAAAATTTTGCCACACCAATCAGTGGGGCAGGAAGTTTTCCTTGAGAAAAAATATTAGAGCAATCGCTCACAAAAGAGAGGGGAAATATGTTTGTACGTCTCTCTTAATGATCACAACTTTCCATGCAGATGAATTAAAGAGTTAAATATTAAAAGTCAACCTGCAGGTTATAGATGTTTAAAAATTAAACCTCTCGAAGGTAACACCCTTCAATGTTGAAGAGCAGTAGAAGTCATATGAGCATTTTCAAGCAGATGATTCTTTGTTGTCAGGAAGGAGTCTTGTCCTTTAAGATATTTTGCAGCATCTCTGGCCTCTCCTGACCAGATGCAGTAGCACCGCCCCTTTACCACAGTCCTGACAACCAAACAGTGTCCCCAGATGCTGCCCAGAGTCCTTAGTGTGGCAAAGCAGTCCTGGGGACAGCCAGTGCTTTCTAAGAATAAAAACATCTCCAGTTCAAAAGACAACCTTTGAGGGTTTTGCTGTCCCGATTTATTACAAATGAAAAACAAGGAGGGTGCAGCAGGTGAGACAGATGTGAAGAGAAGTGCAAGGCCCACCTGAACGTGCACGCCTCCAGAAACCCGAAGCCTGCATCATTGGTAGTGTGGCACATTTCTCTGCGTTTGGAGCGCAGCTGCTAGGAAGCAGTCTGGAAAGACGCTCAGCTGGAAGAGCCTGTGGCTGCCCCCTGACGTGGCTGAGCTGCCACCAACGCCCCACGGGACGGATGGATCTGGGCTCCAGAGCGAAAGCCAGTACCAGCCAGGGGGTCACTTTCTTGTGGGAATGCCATGCTGGGCTTCATGCTGACCACACGGTGCTTCCTTTGTAATTTCCTTGGTGCAGAAGCCATTTACATCTTTTAATTTACTGTATATTTAGGGATGACTCATATGCAGTAAAGTGCATAGCTCCTAAATGTCCCATTTGGTCAGTTTGCACAAAGAGGCACAGTACAGAAAACAAAATATGGAACATTTCTACCAAGGCCCAAAGGTTTCTCCTGCTGTCCATTTGACACCTGCTTCCTCTGGCCTCTTCGCGGCAAATCAGGTGGGCTCAGGCCAGGATTCACAAAGCCTCCAGGCTCTGGTGTGGTCTGCGCTGGCCTTCTCTGCTTGTCAGGATGTTTCAGAGAGTCACCCACAGCTCGCATATGTCAGCACAGACACCCCTTCGTATCACGAGTCAGTGGTCCCTTGCATGGAACAGCGACCATGCCATCACCTCCCTTGGGGCGGGGGGCCTTTTAGGTTCTTTCCAGGGCGAGCCTGCTGTGAAGAAAGGTTCTCTGAACATGGGCCCTCAAGTCCTTTCTGGACAAGTTTTCATGTCACTTGAGTACCTAGGAGCAGGACTGCAAGGTGTGAGGGGAACTGACTGTTGAATCAAGAGGACACTGCCTTAGTTTCCAAGGTCATTCGCCATCTGAGGGCGCGTGTCCTTGTCCCACGTGCGGACAGACTCGGCATCACCTGTGCTTCTGACATTGGCCTTGCAGTAAGACGAGAGTTTGTTTCACTGTGGTCATCATCTGCACCCAGGCAGTCGCACATCGGCCATTTGTGCATCTTCTTTTGAAGTCCTGTTCAAGGTCTTTGCTGATTTCCTATCTGTAGGGTTATGTATTTATTGATCGATTGATTGATGGATTGATTTGTAGGAGTTTCTTAGACATTCTGGATACAAATCTTGGTCAGATAAATGCATTAAAGGTGTTTTTTTTCCCCATGAGTCTGTGAATGGTCTATTCCTTTCTTAGTGGTAAAGAACAGGCATTTTTAATTCTAATGAAGATAAAATGATCTATTTTAACAGTTATTTGTGTGTGCGTGTGTGTACGTATCCTAGAAATGTCTGCCTACACCAAAGTTGTGTTGTATTTTTCTGGAAGTCTTATAGCTCCTGAATATGTCTAAGTCTCTGATCCGTTTCATATGGTTTTTATGTCTGGAGGGAGTTGGGTGTCAGGGCTGATGCTTTGTCCCACACCCGTAGCATGTAGCCCGGCACCATTTGGTTAAAGACCTGGCTTTTCCCATTGAATCACCTTGGCACTTTCTGCAAACATCGGGTGACCGTACGCACATGTGGCTCTGTGCCTACCCGCCGCTCTGCCCTGCTGGGTCCTGCGTCTGTCCCCAGGGTGGGACTCAGTCCTGTGACCACAAACACTGGGCTTCTCTTCTTTCCCTTGAACGCTGTCCCAGGCTCCTCATGTTTCCAGACATACTTTAGATCCATCCTGTCGACCTCTCAGGAGGGTCGGCTCGGATTATGAAGGGGAAGGCTTTCCACCTACAGATCAAGTCGGGGAGAACTGGTATCTTAAAAGCATACATTAACCCCCAACTGTTTATAAGAATAAATATTTATTGTTCCCAGTATGAAAGCAGTGTCTCTCTTCATTTATTTAGGTCTTTTAATTTTTCTTAGCCATTATTTAGAGTCATTTTCAGCTATTCAGTTTTATACTATAGAAAATAATATTTTAAAACAGTATACTTTTGGGCCGGCCGAGTGGCTCAGTTGGTTAAGTGCTCGCTCAAGAGTGCGAGCTGAGCTCTGAGCAACGGCGGTTCGATGCCCAGCCCGAGCTGAGCTGCTGCTGAGCAGCCAACAGGTGGCAGGATGGCTCAGCTAAAAAAACAAAAAAACAACCCAGTATACTTTCCAGATATTTGCTAGCATGTAGAAATATACTTGATTTTTACTAACTGACTCTGTATTCTATGATGTCACTGAATTAATTTATGAGTTTCTGTAGTTTATTTTTACTAAATGAGGAGAGCTTTCTACACACCCAGTGATGTAGTCCCTGACTCAGGACAGCTTTACTTATTTTCCAGGAAAGTTTTTTCAGTATGAACAGCAACTGAGCTAGAGCCATCCAGGTGACAATCCTCCCAAGTTAAAAGCCACTTTGAACAACTAGCACATTTCTATGTCTATGTCCCTTTGTAACAGTAAGCACAGACATCTTTGTTCAAAATCTAAGGGTCCCACTGTCCTCAGGGACAACCTGCCATTGATTTTACTAAACACTGGATGTCAGTATTGCAGTTTTATAGTAAAAAAAACCAAAATAATGGGAAAGAAGAGCTTCCTAATCAATATTCTCAAAATAGCAAAAGCAATGAATTTGTATTTATATTTTTCATGAAACAGAAAGCTGTATCCCCTTTGTGGAGTCTGGTTTCTTTGTGGGACTTAATGTTTTTAAGGAGCGAACCAATGCACACCAGGTGAAAACAGTGCATGTTAGCAAGACCTATCAATATAATGGGCATTTTGGTAAGTGTAACTTGTATCAATCTTTATTATGTAAACTACCAGGTTTGTTTAAAGTATGATACCACAACATACATTTAATTAAAACTGCATTGAGTTACATGTAGCCATTCTTTGATAATTGAGAAAACAGTGAATGTCTTGGTGTCTTGGGCTCCAGCTACCAGCCTTGCGTATTATAAAGGAGACATGTTCCTTCCCATGAACTGATTTCTCCTCTTCCCGAAGCCCCGGATACTGGACACCAAGTGCACAGGTCAGCCAGTCTCTCTGTTGCTTATTCTCAGGAAGGTAAGACGTGCACACACAGAGGACTCGGGGACACAGCTGCACATAGGTGAGGAGGGCGTTTAGCACCGAAGCCCTCTAACTATTTTAAAACAAAACATACCTTGTTAAAGGTGCAGTTAGATTAGTCTTCAAAAACGGGGGCTTCGATGCCACCTTTGTTGGATAATAGACCTTCACAAAACATAAAGAACAGTAGAAGCAAAAATATAGGGACAAGCAGGTGTAAGTTGTGTGGGGCTATAGGAAGTGACTTTGTCTCGGGTACAGTCCACATGGGAAGCAGTGAAGATGAGAAATGAAGAGGGACTTGGAGGTATCCAGTGGGGCAGGCTGGGTTCTGGACAATATTTGATGCTTTAATTTTTTTATTTTATTTTATTTATTTTTATTTTTTATTAGTTTCAGGTGTACAATGAACATAATGATTAAACATTCATACCCCTCACAAACGGTCACCCCGCCCCCCAAGCCTATGACCCCTCTGACACTGTACGTAGCTATTAAAACACCATCGACTAGATTCCCTGTGCTGGACTTCACATCCTGTGACTATGTATGTATTTTAGCTGACATTCAGTATTTTATATTACTTTCAGGTGTACAGTGCAGTGGTCAGGCATCTATATAATCTAGGAAGGGATCCCCTGATAAGCCCCGTGCCCGTCTGACACCCTGCATAGTCTTTACAGCATTATTGGTTATATTCCCCATACTGGATTTTGCATCCCCGTGACTATTTTGTAACTACTAATTTGTACTTCTTAATCCCTTCACCTTTTTCACCCTGTTCCCCAACCCCCCTCCCATCTAGTAACTATCAGTTTGTTCTCTGTATCTCTATTTCTGTTTTGTTTTTTTCTGTTCTTTAGATTCCACATATAAGTGAGATCATATGGTATTTGTCTTTCTCAGTCTGACTTATTTCACTGAGCACAGTACCCTCTAGGTCCATCCATGTTGTTGCAAATGGTAAGATTTCGTTTTTTTTATGGCCAAGTAATGCTCCATTGTATAAATGTACCAGCTCTGCTTTATTCAATTGTCTATTGATGGGCATTTTGGTTGTTTCCAGATCTTGGTCATTGTGAACTGCACTGCAGTAAACATAGGGTGGCATATATTTTTTCAAATTAGTGTTTTGGGTTTCTTTGGATAAATACCCAGGAGTGGAATTGCTGGGTCATACGGTAGTTCCATTTCGTTTTTTGAGAT